>JAQIXX010000938.1:0-43180 GCA_034700605.1 Willowsia nigromaculata
ACATAGGAGGTACTACCAAGGCTTGGTGCAAAATTAGGGGCAAATCGGGAGGAGACGAAAAACCCTCCTATCCTTGTTAGAAGGAAGGGGTTAATGGGTTTGTGATGAATCACATCATAACACCACTGACTGCTGCACTGCA
Organism: Willowsia nigromaculata; assembly: GCA_034700605.1. Taxonomy (NCBI): domain Eukaryota; kingdom Metazoa; phylum Arthropoda; class Collembola; order Entomobryomorpha; family Entomobryidae; genus Willowsia; species Willowsia nigromaculata. The sequence goes on from JAQIXX010000938.1 coordinate 143, forward strand.
CCAAAATTTCCTCGTCTGCTTTTCAAAGTTTCAAAACGTTATAAATTTTATGTTTTAATGGTTTTTTGTTTTGAGGGACTCTTCTTGGAAAATTATGGAACTATGGATGAAACGCCAATTCAGAGCGATGGGTCCATTTCAAGCATCGACGATCGACGATTTCATACATACATTTCATGCCATACGCGACGCTCTCTCTGCTCTTCTCATCTTTCTTGCCTTTGTGTGGGTAACGCAGCAGCACATGAAATTTGTTTACATTACGTACCTTCCCATGTGTTGTTTTGGTGCATTGACTGCATTCCGCATACCTCCAAATAGCAAACAACTTTGAAGAGCACACACATGCTCGCGTTCGGCACTGGAACTTGGAGTCAAAGTAAAAACACCAAAAGAAAGATGTAGAGGTTTAACTTAAACGAAGGTAGTTAAGTTATTTTTCAAACTTTAGAACTGTGTTTTTAGCATTGTCATTGTTTAGAATTTAGAAGATTTAGGAGTGGGTTTATACCCCAAGTTGACTGACAAAATGTTCCGGAAAATATTCTCCAGTTTTACGTTGCCGGTTAAAACACTGACAGTTAGTGGTGGGAGATTTTGTCAAAGTCATCATTTAGTGCCTGCCTTATCGCCTTTTAATAGCGGCTCAATATCAATAAGAACCATTCAGACAAGCGCACAAAGGCAAGATCTAATGGAATTTTTTGACGACAAGAAAAACTGGGGAGAGTCAAATATTCGAGTAGGCAGATCCTGGAAAGTTGATGAATTGAGAATTAAAAGTAATTCGGACCTTCATAAATTATGGTACGTTCTACTGAAAGAAAGAAATATGCTGTTAACGATGGAGGCAGCATGCAAACGAGAGGTTGAATTATTCCCGAATCCGGAGAGGATTGATAAGGTATATTAGCTGGTTGTCATCAGTATACCAAAAATTGAGTTGTGTGCTGTTGTAGTGTAATTTCATTACTTATATTTATCTCATGTTTTGTATGATTATTGAAGGTTGAAGAAAGCATGAAAAATTTGGAAACAGTGGTGAGAGAAAGGAACAGGGCTTATCATTTATTGGAAGTCGGTGAGACTGGGGAAAGACCGGGTGCCGAGGAGGAGAATTTTCTTGGATTACAGGAGTACCGTCAATTTGATGAATACACAGTTCCAAAGAATGAAAATAAAGACTATCTTATCGCCAAATCTCAAGAGCCGCAAGTATCTCGTCAAGAAAAGGTTTGGTTTTTGGTACGCTGGAAGGAGAAACAGAGGCGATTACGGAGAAAGGAGCTTAAGTAAGATACTGTATTATTTCTTCTTTTAAACTAGTCAATATTCGTCTCCAAATTGGCATTTGAATCATTAATTATGCATTTATGTAACAGTAATATTTGTTTTCTTTTTCATTGAATAATTGTAGAAGACACCAATACGAGGTTATTCAGCTTCTTCAGAAATTCCCTGACCTTGATGTGGAAGTGCTCAAGGAAAAATACCCTGATGTCAATGTGGACAGATATATTGAGCGATTCTGGAAGGATTGCTATCAAGGAAATTTAAAGTCATCTACTTAATTTTGGGTGTATTTTATGTAGTATGTATTTATTCAATTAGTTTTCTTTTGTACGTATTTACCTAATGTGACAAGATTAAATATTAGATAACATTTAATACTTCATGGTTTTCTTTAACCACTAAATTGTACCTAAGATTTATTGCCGCACGAAATACGAATGTTAGTTATAAACTACGAGTACATAAAAATGTAAAAGCATTCTATTCTAATTCTGATGAAGTACTCCGAGACAACCATTATAAAACATTAAGAGTTCAGTAAAAATGTGGTAGCTGCAAACTCCAAACATCTTGTAATTGTGCATGTTAGATCAGTACAGCAGGAATTTTTTTGTTTCCCCTAATTATCATTCATTATTACGAGTACAACTAGCCACTAATTGTATATATTACGATGACTAGCACACATTATATTAGTAACTGACGGTTTAAAAAAGCGAGTAGTAAAGTAGTCTTGTGAAAGGCAACACATTAATTGATTTTCTTTTGAAAATTAAAAGTTTCCAATGCGCGATAATGCGAATATTGCAATAATCTATTAATAAGGTATACAATGAACCATTAGCCGAGTAGCGATATGGCATATTGACAAGGAATTTACACACTACTCTACTGATGTTGCAGCTAGGAATCTCAGTTTTTGATTTTCGTCGACAAATGTTAAATGCCATCTATTTTGAATATGTAAATTTTCTATATCATTCACTTCAGTTCCTTGAGAATCCTGTTAATCAAGATTGCATACAAATGTCATAACTCCAATAATCAGTATATATTAGAATTCGATTTAATTTTAAGTGACATCTTTACTTACAATAATGCATGCCATCCCGCCTGTCTCTTCATCGAAAATTTCCAAGTTTAACAATGGAGATCCGAATACAGGAGCCTTGTCCAGCGTCATCTTGAACAATTGCAGGGAATGCTCAGTGACAAGAACAAAAACTTGAAACTTCAAGGAATTCTAAAACAAAAAGCCAACAGAATTGTACGGTATATGAAATATGACTAATATGACAGGGATTTTTTTGGATGCTTTTTTTAACCTGCTGGCTAGTTGTTGATTGAATGCATGAATATAATTTTTCCATTAAATCATCAGCACTTGCTTTCCTTGAGCCAGCAAATGTGATATCCATGCATTCGGTGATAAGACGGACACAGTTTGGCCAAGGTTTATCTTCTCTTCTCATTACGGCAACTTTCTCTTTCTTCAGTTCCAAAGTTACTGAGTATTTACAACCTCTTGAAGCACAACCTCCGTTACATTTTGATGTGAGGTACCCCGAGCTACGCAGAATAGTCATGTCAAGAATAAAATATTATTGTGTAGGCATATATTATAGAGTATTAAATTAAAAAATAGTACCCATTACCCATACCGTAGGAGCAGCAGCACTGGATGAAACTGATTCGTGCCAGTAATTTTCATCATGAAACTTGCATCGACGAGATCTTCATACTCTGGCTGTGATACATTTTCGGCTGCTGCAATTCCAGTATACATGAGATCCTCATTTTGTCTAACAAACCAATTATCCATGCTTTCGCAAGTAGGCAAGGACAGCAAAGGTAAGCGGATGACATCCAGGATGAAATTCTTGATCCGAGCTATTGCATACACCATCAAGCTGATAAGGGATTCAGTCTTTTCGGAATATCCAGGTACGAACTCCTTCAATTCGGTCAAAGATGACGCATGACACACCTCCAGAACCAGTAGTGCACCAGTGTCACTAACCTATAATTCAATGTAAAACGAGAATGACAGATAATCTCTAATTTAATATCGGCACGATTTATTTTTTCCTAATTATCTTACCATTATTTTTTGCACGTCTTTCAAAGAAATCGCCTCAATTATTTCATAGGTACCCTTAATACTCCTGCATTTGAAAAAGTACTCGCCAGTCAATGCTGCCAGTGTTTCGTCCAGCATTGTTGCAACCTTCAAACAATTCAATTCAAAAATTATTGAAAACATTCATTCATTTCAATGTAAATTCTGGGGTCTGAGTGGGGGGAAAAGCGCACATGCGTTTCCTCCTCACCTGAAGAATTTTAAACTGTTTGTTGGAAGTTTGTTTAAAAATGTTGGTTAGAAAATCTGTCAGCCCTGATGATACTGAGTCGGCGAAACCCGAATCCTGATGACATGCGGAAGCTGTGCACTCAGATTCGGTTACTGTACTTTCCCGTTCTTCCTGAGGTTCTTGAGGAATGACTTCAAGAGTTGCTGGAACCGGTCTCTCAAGTTTTTCCTCCTCCGCCTCACCGAGTGAAGAGTATGAAGGTAGCCAAAATTCATTGTTTCCAATGATAGATGGTCTCCGTGCAAAAAACACTGATTGATAATGAGCTGGAGCAGTCGACTCCAACTCTGGAGCTGGTTTCAACGCATTGTCTTTTGTTTCAAGCTTTCCCAAGTTTCCATCATTTTCTTCTGCATTAGCAACTTCCACTAATTCTATTTTCTTCTCATCAGCCTTTTCCTTGATCTCTCCTATGGTACCAAAATCACCACCCAAGAAATGAACTTTCTTCTCGCAAGCTTTTACAATGAGGTCCTTCTTGACTTCGACCTCCTTCTCCGAAATATGTTGCTGCTGGTCACTTTCATCACCAACATGACCAAAGACCAATGTCTCCTTCTTGCACCGGCTGCAGACTGCGGTGATGTTATTTATGCTCAAAGAAGACTTGATCTTCACAAGCCTCTTTAACTTGGGCTTGGATGCGATGTGCTTTTGTCGGATGAATTTGTTATCTAGGGAAAGAGATAACTGCTCAAAGAGTTCGTTGGTGGTGTCTATATCGCTATGAAGAGGAAGGCTTGACTTCGACATTTCTATCAGTTTTCTCAGGTGAAACCGTCATGATAAATTTCACATGCAACCGAGGAGAAAATAGTTCACACACTATCGCTATACCGCCGAGTCCGCACTACTGGTCCTACTATACGCAAAATGGAAGAGCGACGAAACTGTAAAAGTGAAAGTGCTGTAAACATAAAATACATATAATTAACAGTAATAAGTTTGGACAAGATGTAGGTCGTGACTCGTGAGGAATGAAAAGTGGAATGCTACAATGCAGAGAAAGATTGTTTTATCCTGGGCATGTTGCAAGTGTTGTAATAACACGAGTGTCGTAATAATTTTGTGGTGTTCTGAGGACACTAGGTATGCATTTTTCCTGTGTGTATACACGAGAAACAAACATTTGCACAGAATTATGAAAGAAGAGAAAAGCTCTGGCAAGTAGAGGTACTTGCAAATGGAGAGAGGCTACTTGTCTGCCACTTTTACTTATTATTATGCGCTACATATAACATTATTGTTGTGTTGACTGACTTACTACTACACTGCTGCGACGTAAAATACAGCAGCGTTCTTACTTTCTTGGGAATTCCCAAACAAACTTTCTCTTCCAATCTGAAAATAAACATTTTCCTCTTCTCCGCATCTGCATTTAAACCAAAAACCGTATGTGTATGTGTTCCTCCATATATGAAATAGCGCAAGTACTAGCAGGCGTGTTTCGTGATCGAGATTCCAAGTTCCAAGACATCCTTCTACATAGCATTCTATCACAAAATTGTGAAGCACTATGGCTAATAAGGTAATCTTACTTACTTGGGCTTGGAAATTGGAAACCATCATCATGCATAAGCATTCGCTACCCGGAAGAAAAAGCATGTGAGCACATCACATGTTAAACTTTCTTCTTAACATCGTGCTGGCTCTGGTGCTTTTACCGTTGGTGTTTCCCAAGTAAGGAAAAGCATAATGAAGGGCACCATATTATTATTACTGGTAGGAAAGTATAGGGGAAGACGGTTTGACGTTACATGATGCCTGTTATAAGCACGCGAGGCATTGGGATTAATCTTTGGAGTCAGAGTCTGAATGAAGTTTAACCAGTATAAGGTGTGTACACATACTAGATGGTCTTTAGTTTTTGTCAGTCTGCAGTACATAAAATTACTTTTTATTGTTCGTACCAAGTGCGGACTGCCGTGTTGCTTTCTATTTGTCATGCTTGTTTTTAGACTGCCGAAAGAGACTTTCCATCCCCATTAATTAGATAATAACACTGTATTCGTGTTATATATATTCTATAAATGCATAAACTCTTCTCCATGAACCATTATTATGCAAAAATTATTTTCCTATGCTTTCAAATTCCGGTATGTAAAAAAATATTGAAATTTTGTGCATTTTAAAGAGAATAACGTACCTAATCAATTGAATGTGCACCATAAAACTTTAATGTGCACCATAAAAACCACAATAGAGAAAAGTGAGGTGAGGGAAGGGGATGACGAATTTTTATACTTAAATTCGTAGTTGCAATTGCAAGAGTGAAAAATATGGGCATGATAAATGGCAATTGCCATATATGAGAGTTTTATCACACATTACTTATTTTGGCACTTTGTTTTCTAGGAAGGAACTTTTGATGCATTTTAGACACATGTGTCGTGGTCATTTAATAAAAATTATGTTTCTTAATGAAATATGAATAAAACAGGTAATCATAAATACATGACTATAAGACTTCTTCGTCACTGCGTCTAACGCTCAACGCATTTTCCATTCTAAAAAATGTGTTAAGATAAAGATCCAAAAATGCGGTTAATATAATCATGAGACTATTTGAGTCAAGTGTAAATGTCAAAAGAAAATTACATTTGCACTGAGTCCCAGAAACCTAAACAGTATGAGATGTTTTAATCATTGAACTTAAACATTTTTCCTCCATTAACCATGATGCATTTGATTCGATACTGCATCTTTGAAGGCTGAAACAACATAAGCATTGCTCCCTATCGAGCATAACTTTTACTCATGAAGTTCTAATTTAGCTCATCAATTCTTTCACATCATGACATGAATTGATTACTTTTCAGCAGCTAATATTATGTGCTTTTTAGAAAATTTGCAGGTTGTTCGTATATGAAAAATCATTGTCACCTACGATCAGTTACTGCTCTTTTCCTGCCAAACGAGAAAATAATGGTTGGATAAAGCCAAGTTTACAGTCAAGATAGCAGGAGACATAGGCACCATCCTACACCATTTTTCTCTATCTTTTGTTCTGTCTGCCGTCAGCACAGGCAACTTTTTTTCAACACTCCCATCCCAACCCAACACCCTTTCCATATAGTCGTTGGGCAAACCACTGAAGGCAATCTTCAACAAAAAACTTGGTAAGAGATATATTTTGAACCTCTTTTTATTCTATGTATGAACAAGATATCATCGTATATGAATACAATCCAATGCATGTTGTACATATTATGTTATTATGTATCTACACAAAACACGAATAATATCAATCTAAATACACAGTGAAGCATTGCATTGGTCATACAATTTTTCCAAACAATTTTTACACTTGTTCAGAGTAAAAAATTGACTTCTCGAGTTGTCATTATTATCAGGGCAATTTTAATCGTGTATTCCTGAGAATTTGGAAGTCAATCTATTCGTGTATGTGGCATCGCTGGAAAGGAAGGAAAATTCTGCATAAATAGAAAGTATTCGATTCGAAGGCTCTTTCAAACAAGAAACTAAGAAACTCTTTTTGCACAAATATTACAGTACACCGAATATCTAAAGCTCAATAAGGTAAAGCAATTAAGCAAACTGTTGACCATTCCTTTTAATATTTACTGATACCAAATTTTTAGCGACATAACCGCTCTTGGCTCTTGTCCTTGTTTTGGAGTTGATTTTCAGTTTAGTTCTGAAATACCGCATTGCTGAAAGTTTGAGTAGATTGTAAAATTGCATGTTTTTAGTGTGCTTGCAATTGGCATATATTTAATAATTGTGCCGATTTGAACTTTGGTGTGCATAAAATCAATAATTTCTAAGTGTAGTGTAAACGTTTTACCCAAAGTATAATTAATGTCAAAACTCAATAATTTATAATCCAGCATCTTTGAATATATGGACAGGACGTAAGTTACATGGAGCAAGCCTGAGAATGGAGATTGGAGATGTTGAGAATGCAATGAAACAAGACTAAATGCGAATGAATATTGAGAATTGATTAAAAATACTCATATAAAAAGTTGGAAGTAGAGAACGGATGAATGTGCATTGTGCCTTGTGCCACACTGTGCATAGAAGGAATGCATTGTATTGTGGCCCACAATTTGTGGGCGGATTTTCTGTAGTCAATGAATACGTAACGTAAAGTAGCAATAGGTGGAAGTTGATCTTTCAGTCAGAAAGTATCTCCAGTTGGAGTTGCAACAATTATAAATGCGCTAGGGTCGTGGTTTTATTACCAATTGACAGTCAGTGCCAAAGCTCACTATTTAACTTTTGACAGTTCGTAATTCCATTCATAAGCCGTATAGTTTTGTGGTACATTAGTGAAAATTAGATGCATTTGTGTATTTGCTAGTTAATTAGAATGGAAGGTTTATTTGTTGATTCTCATCACAGTTAATATTCTTATTTTATAGTTTTGCAGGTGACGCTGAATTTACTGAGCGGCCCACCGTGGCCGGAGTGAGAGATCTGCCGTTTCCGGATCCGCATTAACGATGATTGGAGGTCTGTTTATATACAATCATAAGGGGGAAGTTCTCATCTCTCGAGTGTATAGAGATGATATTGGGAGAAACGCTGTGGACGCCTTTCGTGTCAACGTCATTCATGCTCGGCAGCAAGTGAGGTCACCAGTGACGAATATTGCGCGTACATCTTTTTTCCATGTTAAGGTATATTATGAAAAGGAGCAGAAATACTTCACGATTTATTTCATTATAGGAAAATTTAAGTACTATGCTAATTAATTGGGTGCTTATTTGACTTTTACTCCATAGCGTTCAAATATCTGGGTAGCGGCCGTCACAAAACAAAATGTCAACGCTGCAATGGTTTTCGAATTCTTATTGAAGATTATCGACTGCATGCAATCATACTTTGGGAAAATCTCTGAAGAAAATGTCAAGAACAACTTTGTTTTAATTTATGAACTCCTTGATGGTATGCTTATGACCTATTCAGTGAAACAGCAACTGCTCAACCACTTATACCAAATCTTTCAAAGAAAAATTCATTTCTGTTTTCAGAAATCTTGGACTTTGGGTATCCGCAAAATACCGATACTGGTGTTCTGAAAACCTTCATCACACAGCAAGGAATCAAATCGCAAACCAAAGAGGAGCAAGCACAGATTACTTCTCAGGTTACTGGACAAATTGGTTGGAGACGAGAAGGGATTAAGTATCGTAGAAATGAATTGTTTTTGGATGTTCTGGAATTTGTAAATCTGTTGATGTCTCCACAAGGTACGCATTTGGTACATTTAGCTAATAGTAATTCCGGTCGGGAGAGCATTACTGATCAGCATAGTAAAGATACGTATTTTTCTGCATTTAGGACAAGTTCTATCCGCTCATGTTGCTGGAAAAGTTATCATGAAATCATTTCTCTCTGGAATGCCTGAATGCAAATTCGGTATAAATGACAAGATTGTAATGGATACTAAAGGAAAAGGAGTCAACACTGAAGAACAAGTTCGATCTGGAAAACCTGTCGTTGTTATCGATGATTGCCAGTTCCACCAGTGTGTGAAGCTATCCAAGTTCGAAACGGAACATTCCATTTCGTTCATTCCTCCTGATGGAGAGTTTGAATTAATGAAGTAAGCAATTCAAACGTTCAGGCGTATTTTTCCACGTTGTTCATGTATCGCCCATAATTGGTCAATCATAATTAACGGGAATTTTAATTTATAGGTACAGGACCACAAAGGACATTTCTCTTCCTTTCCGAGTGATACCACTTGTTCGTGAAGTCGGGCGTACAAGAATGGAAGTCAAAGTTGTCCTTAAATCGAATTTTAAGCCATCTCTACTGGGACAAAAAATTGAAGTACGAATCCCAACTCCACTTAATACATCCGGTGTTCAACTAATTTGCATGAAAGGAAAAGCTAAATACAAGGCATCTGAAAACGCCATCGTTTGGAAGTAAGTTGGGTGCAGTAACAAGCTTTTTATGACTGTAAAATTATGTATTAGCTGTGATAGTCAAATTTACGTTCATTGTGCATTACAGAATTAAGAGAATGGCAGGAATGAAGGAAACTCAATTGTCTGCTGAAATTGAGTTGCTGGAAACTGATACTAAAAAGAAATGGACCAGACCCCCAATTTCTATGAATTTCGAGGTAAACCATTCATTTACAATCAGTAATAGACTAACTAATGTTTTAAGCGTGTTTAAAATAATATTTTTGTTAAAATTTAGGTTCCCTTTGCTCCGTCTGGGTTCAAAGTTAGATATTTGAAAGTTTTCGAACCAAAACTCAACTACTCTGACCATGAAGTGATAAAATGGGTCCGATACATTGGGCGCAGTGGATTATACGAGACTCGATGCTAAACTGGAATATATATGTTTAAGATGGAACCATCATTCAAATAACATGTAGTTGTACTTGTAGCAGTGACTCTGAGAAAGACGGGTGGGCATAATTAATTGAAGATTTGAAGAATTTCACAAAACGTCGAAATCTCGATAATGCATAATTTAATTTCAATGTTATACCGGTAAATAATATCATTGTAATAAGTAACCTACATATGTAATTTCAACTTCTGGATGTGGATAAAATAATTTTATGAATGTGTAACGATGAATCATACAAAATTCTACTATCAGGATAAAGCATGTATTATTATCTTTCGGTAGATACGTGTGCAGAAGCTGGGGAACGAAATAATACAAAATTGATAAGATACAGGTGTCGATTAGTAAGCAAAATACTGCATATAAAATATATTATTATGAAGGTGGTTAAATGTGTGTTACAATAAAAGCAAGAGCATTGAGTGCTTACATTGATATTTTCCAAAAGTATTTGTGATTTTCATTACACGCCTACCACTCTGTTCTACAGTGCATCAACCTATGATATTTAATTAAGCTGCCTTACAACAGCTCATCACATATGCCTCAAATTGCATTACAGAGGACACATATGTGTAGGAAAGTATGGAATACAGCCAAAGTGAAAGCAACAGAGAATAACGTGTATGTTTACGTGGGCCATGTGAGAGGAAAGAGAGCTCGTCGCGGGCTTCCTGGAAAGCAAGAAACCCTACATCTGCTAGAAGCTGGCACTTTCCCCTCTATGCAGTATATGCGACTTGCACAACATAAGCAGTGCATGTGCTAGCTTTTCAACTAATCGACGAACTTCACACTTTTCATTTTTTGTGTCGTGCTTTATTACTACTGTGAAGTGAATTAATTATAATTGACATTATCAAATGTACTATTAGTTCTAGAGATATCTTAGGCCTAATCAGTCGCCTAGTGTTTCTCATGCTTCATAGTGAAAGCGTTTGTTTGTGGGTGTATTATTTTGTAGAAAAAATAACTTTTAGTTCCGTCACAGTCTGTCACATAATAAGTTAAATTTGACAAAAGCCTCAATGTACATATTAACCGTCCTTCTACATTGCTATATCATAATGGTTCAGTCAATAACACGCAGTACTTCAAATTATCAATAGTTGCAAAACTTGAATTAACATTAACGTGAGCACTATTCTCTTATAGATTGAATCTCTTTTCGTTGACGTTTCGTTAACAGAGTAAAAGTTTCTTGATGAGGAGGAGGAAGTGAAAGCGATGCTGTGGTGCTTTCACTCAGTTCCTTAAAAGTTTACACCGCTTTGCTCACAATTTACTCTTGAAGATTAAGATATTGTATTGAATATTTATGGTCAACTAATGTACTAAAAAGCTTCTCAAGTTCTTTCAATAGTTTAATGATAAGGTGAGTCAATGTTTTCTCCTTTTCTTGTTGTAGTTTTGTGTAATTTAACTTCGCTGTAAATGTACCTGTTTTAGGTGTTTTGGTGCACACATCCGAAATTAATACATACATTGTTTTACAAGAAGATAACCTGTTGCCCAATCATGATCGACACTAACTATTATTAAACTCATTTATTTAGGTAAATCATCAATTCTACAGGCATCAATATATGCATTACAAAAGCTTTCTATCTGCTCATTACCACATTTTATGAATAAACTTGTGTATATGTACTTAAATTATAATAAATTATAGTTAAGATCTAGGTACGTTTAACTACTAATAGCCAACTGAACATGGATTTCAAAGTAAAAAGCATTGGAAAATTCGCATCATCCCACTCCTCGCTTCTTTCAATCCCATAAAATGTTTGCATTCTACACTTCCATGCATATACAGTTTTCGTACATTTAAGAATTTTCATTTCACAGTCATATTAAAAGTACTGTAGAATGCACATAACTAGTTCTATTTCCAGTCCCAATACAACAATATCCACTCATGTCTGCGACTTCCTTCCATCTACAATTCGTATAATTATGTTTGAAACAAAAGCATGCAAAACTTTTGTTTCATCATCAAATGGATACTTTTCACTTTTTACATACATATATACAATCACACACACACCACACCACGAAGATTAGAGATACCAGAAAGTGCTTTCATACGAGTAAAGAAAGAAACCAATTCATGTGTTTGTTTTCCACGAAGCTTGTATGTAGCTTTTCTACTCTCAGCTCTCAGTATAATAATATAATTTTCCTTGTTTTCTATTCGCCAACATTTTTTTCTGTTGTTGTTTATAAAAGAATCGCCTATCCTGCTTTTGAACTACCATATTAAGGGATCGCATAAGATGGCCTGTCATTTTCCAAAACTTTATTGCATCCTCCATCGTCTTCCACTTGAACTGGTGTACATGGCATTGGCAACAGAAAGACAGACACAATTCCAAAGACTTGAGTGTATGCAAAATACCAACTACCACTACGGCCGCCGCAACACTTTCCCACTCTCTCTAACGTTCTTTCTCTCAACTCTCAAGCTCGATTAGAAAATTGCCATTCTTTACATTTTTATTTGTAATCTTGAAAACTTTAGCTCGTTAAGTTGAAGTTTTATGCTGAAGAAAAAGTCGACTCTATTGCTCCCATTCTCATGAAAAAGAGGATACTTACATAAACAATTTCGAATGGGACTCATTATTTCCCCGCAACTGTTTTTTATTTTTATTAGTTTTTTCCTTCTGCTTTTTTATGCAACTTGTTATACTTAAGTGAGTAAACAGAAGAGGCTATTGTATAGAAGAGCAAAGCAGATTTAATTTAGGTATGACTGCCCAAATAACGGCAACATCAACTAAAAACATCAAACAACACTCGCTCTTAAAAGCATATAATAAATGCACAAGTATCCATAATATCATCATCAATATGCATAGAATGAAGAGAGGAAGAAGTTTAAAAAATTAAAAGAGAGTACACAATGGACCTCACTCACTCATCTACTCATCCTAAAACACGATAAAAATGAAAACACGTTGTTTTCTTATTCTTTTTACTGCTGGGTAATCCACTTTGAATTATAAAAGACTTGAGGACAGAAATGCAATAATTTCATGAAAATGAGACTTGTATAAAATGCAGACCTTCAAAAACTAAAAAGAAAATATTACATTCTGGAAATCAGCTACAAGAGATGTAAGAACATAAGACATGAACTTTGATCCATAAAAGGAGAAGAAACTGTAGATCGCAATGTGAGAAGTTTCCTTCCACGAAAAGTCGGCGACATGAACATCACAAGAATTCTGATCCTCTGCTAGTTCCAAGGGAATTGTAAAAAAGGAAAAGTAGTTGTAGCTGAGGACGGGTAGAGTGAGTGTGTGTAATGTTTGCTGTTGCGATGTGTGTCTGAACTAGTAAGTACAAAAGCACACATATCCACTTACCTGCACCCACATGAAGTACTCGGGCCCAATTCGATTCTGTAATTGAAAGTCTACGAGTGTGTGGGAGTTTTAGACATAAAACAGTCTATATTATGCTCAGATATTTATATAGGTAACATAATGTGCCTTCATTGATGTCTGTGTGTTTAAAAGTTTCGTAATACGCTAAAAATAATTGCCTTTACGATTTTGAAAAGTGGTCTTCAAATGTTCAAATCATTCCCGATTGACCTGATTTCCTTAAAACAATTTCATGCATAATGATAAAACAAAGTCACAATGTCCAATGCAATAATATATCTTATGTATGTTGTAAATGTGTACGATGGGACATTATCAAGATAGATAGCAAGATATTCATCTGAATTCTAGGGCCTTGCAATCTGTTTGAAATAGTAGTTTGGGAAGGGCTGAAGAAATGAGCAAACGGCAAGTGCTATTCGTTGTATGTATGATTACTTTTCCTTTTCCAGTCTCTGCAGGTGAATAAAAACACGAGGAAGTAACAACAAGATAGCCATTAGAGTTTTGTTGGTCTTTGCAAAATCTAGTTGTTTTGTATCTTCTCATCACAGAACATGAAAATAAGTGGAAAATAAGGTCGACTGATGTCATCACATCGTCATATTATCTCTTTTTATGCATATATTTTGTCAGCCCTTCGTTTTTTTGGTCAATTGGCGGAGCCTCATGCACTTTTGTTTAAGCAATTACCAGATTAGAAGCCCATGCATGTGCATGGGATGAGGTATATATGAATCCTAAAAAATTGTAAATTCGTGAGTATTCCTATGTTTCTTTTTAACCTTACTATCCACCGTTAATAAGAGAATCCAAATTCCGTACTATCCACACGGACAGAACTAACCTGGAACGACCACTTACAATTTCACATAAAAGAGAATCAATGTTAACATTGGCCAACTTCTCCTTACTTTTTTTACCCTATTTTATTATATTTTCAGTGTAGAAAGAAGAATACAGCAGAAAAAATGAACACAATTTTTTTGCTCTCTTATCTTTTCTTCTTCGTTTTAGGTTGCCTCTTCCTATCTTTCCTCTCTGTAGTACTCCTTTCCTCTTCCCGTCGACAGTTTTGGCTGTGACTGCCAATTTATAGTTAACAATTTGACGTTTATTTGCTCAAGAGATGTAGTCGCTTCTCCGGCGGCATGCCTTTCCCTACATTTATTGTAGTGCTTCTTTGAAACGCCTGATGTCTTGTACAGAATAAAAAAATCAACTGCCACCCCACCATCACCCGTGTATTTATTTGATATGGATATAGTACAATATGTTTTGCACTTTCACTGTTAACTGTAAGGTATGTATCTTGATGATCTGTAAAATCTTCAAAGTATGCCATGTAATCTTTACAGTAAACAGATGCAAAAATGTCATTTGAAACAACTCAATTAGTTATTAATAAAGAACGTGTGTGATTGCTCGTTAGCGAGAACAAAGCATAAAGTCTTAATAGGTTCTATTCCCTTGAGAATTGGCACTCCTTTGGATTCCCCTTACAAGATTACAGAGCATAAAAATTGTGCAGATTTTATATTGTTTTTATTGCATCTAAAAATTAGCTTAAAATAACGTTCATTAGACGTCAAGCATTAAGCCTTCATGGTCTCCACTTGTACACGGTTGACATTAGAGAAGCGTCAGGAGTCATTAACTCTAGCTCAAGTCAAAGTGTATTCTCAGTGACAGCGTCATTTTGTTGGATTACATTATAATATGAATTTCACGCTGACAATCATGCCATTATCCATACTCAACACACACTAAAGTGACACGACACACAATGATCGTCTCGTCAGCATGTATAGACTAAAGTCAAGTGAAATGAGTGAAAAGAGAAGGAAAAAGTAACAAAAAAGGAGTGTCTTTTCATTTATGACATGATACTTTCTTTCGTTAAATAAGCTTTTTCCAAAGACTTGGTGCATATGTATACATTAAGTAATAACAACTACAAAGTTAGTCCTTGAAACTAGAACATCAAAAAAAGCAGTATGCATTAAGTTTTCTTATAAATGGAGCAGAAGAGATGGGGATCTCTAACACTGCTTTAGATTGTGTATTTGGCATACAATGATGCTAGCTACATCTAAACAAAAAATGCTCTTTTATTTGCGTTAAAAGGATAAGGTCACAATAATGAATTAGTAGATTCATATATTATTATTATAAAATTCCCATAAAGTTGATTCAAAGTTTGCTTTAAAAACGTTGTACTAAAAATACAAAACTATATGTATAGCATGAGCGTATACTATAGCAGTAAAATTGTATGTGTATATGTTTATAAAGTTTAAAAACTGACCGTCTATGCTTTTTGTATAAAGCCCAAGCATATGTAATGCGAAAAATGTATATGAATATGACGTCAAGAGGGAGATTGGGAGGAAAAAGAAATGTTATGATCATGATGACGATGAGAGAATAAGGACGTGTGAAAGAAAGTAAAAAAGAAAGAGGAAACAGCTTTGTTGAAACAACCAAGTCTTCTGTCTGTTCAGAAATAGCTCGGTATATTTCCAAACTGGAAGCAGAAAAGGAGTCTGTGAGCAAGGGGGAAATATAATGTATGAAAATTGGAGAAGCCTTATTGTGTGGTGTACTTCTGAAGCTGCTGCTGACGACCGGTAATAATGATATTATTGCTGCTACCATTGCCTTTTCAACGGAAGAAGAGTGAGATCACGTCGCATGGAAAATTGTTGAAAATATTGCTTACTCGTTTCCGATCGTCTCATTAAAGTGGCGTTTCATTTTGGGTGGCATGCTGGCTCACCTTTTTCTGGCGAACTCTCTTTTTTAAGACAGAAGGGATCTCTATTTTTTGTTTCCGCTATTTCTCATCTGATGATGAAAATGTTGACGGTGATGATGGTAATCACGATCGTGACAATGATGATTATGGTGAAATCAAGCTAATAATCGGCACACATCACTGGAAAACAAAGATTTTTTTTCTTTTGTAAATGCAGACGTCTTACCTTTTTCATTTTTACAATGCAACAATATTCTTGTAATAATCATTGTAAAAAGCATATTATTTTGGCATGTGTGCATCTCGGATCTCGATTCGAGACAGAAGAAAAAGTTGCTCCATTTAGAAAGCAAGCATGTTTCTTTATGCCCCTTACTCGTTTTCTGCTATCATTATTATTGTTATTATTACAACTCCTCTTCAGAATATAATGCAATCCAATCGAGGAAAATATTAGAGTCTGTACATTGTGTGTACATAGATAGAAACGACTTGATTTTGGACCAAGATCAACGGAAACGAAGCCAAAAGCTCTAAAGAATTTCTTATATCCACTTGGCCTTGTGTAACAAGGAGCGATGGGTGGTGGTGTGGTGTGTGGTGGGGGAATGTACATACTTACATTTCTCTCTGGGAGAAATCTCGCAAGATGACTTTCACATTTTTTATTTGAAAGGAAGACCAAATGTACAAAATGTACTTATTCTATGTAATGTGTGATAAGTGTGTATATGTACCTATTTAATAATAATATACTTATTGCGCTACGAGAAATATGTGTCTCCTTAGCTGTAAAATGTGCTATTCTCGTCCAAAATCATTATTCTTGTCCATAACCGTGAGTGAATTCCTCTGCTTTATTTCATTCAAAAAAGATGGGTACAAAGAAAAGTATTGCTACCAAGTTCCATATCCTATATTTTATGTTCATACTTGAATATATATAGGCCACTCTCTCGGACCATACACACACACACACACGCTGGAGCAGATGCAGACGGACATTGATAGAAAGAGAAAAGAAGAGTCCCTCTGAGTTTGTACAATGAACCGTTATAAATATATAATCTCCTGTTAGTGATGGTGGTCATACACAATATGATGCTATATACTAGTTGGTACCTCTCCTGACTTTTCTTTTTTTTTCGTCTTCTGTCTATGCTCCCTGGGTATTTTCTTGGTAGAGGTATATGAACAAAGTAGGAGAAGAAGGTAATTCACTTCGTGTCCGTATTATTGGTATTCAGTGAGTTGTTTAGAAAAGAAAGGAGAAATCGCCTTATTCTTCTTCTTCTTGGTCTGCTTCTTTTACTCACGAGTTTTTGCTGACCGATGATTTGTGATTTATGATTCCTTTCTGATTTTCTCCTTTTTTGCTTTCTCTTCTTCCTCCTGGTTTTTATCTGTATGTTATCATATTTCTATTCATTGTCAGACTAACCGTTTCTGTGTATTATTATATCCTTTAAACTCATTCTTTCTTAGGTTTTCTGATAATATAATGCACTTATCGCGCCCACCTTATGCTATGTGCTCATACATCCTAACCAAACGTAAGCATCTTTTTCTTAGCCCACAAACGAATTATTCTTCATATTCAAAGAGCCGAAACACATACAAAGTAAACACAATTTTAACCAATATTATTGTGTACAAACATATAATATTCATGTTGGGTTTTATTGACAAAAGCCCTACATATGCTTTGGGTTTTTCTTCATCCTTTTTTTTCGGAATCCGCGACTTTCACCTTTTCATCTATCCCCAACATCTTTCTTTGCTGGATCCTGCTACTTTTTTTCCCAGCTAGTTTGAAAGCACTTAGCCAAAGGCAGACATTTCAGTGTCACCTCGGGGGAAATGGTATTTCGACTTTTTTGACCACATATGGACCATTACTAAGTAATACGTACGTGAATGCGAATTAAGTAGATGAGCACGTAAAAAGCATTCATTTCCCAAAGCATAAGGAGGTATAGCTGGACTTGGTGATGGGGCCACTTTAGAGTGTACCTACTGCGTACACAATAGCAAAAGTCATCGTTTTCTTTTTCCCCTTTTGCCAATGGGGACCCTACTTTCACTATAAAATACATGAATACATGACATACACTTTTGGCCATCTTCACATTATATTTACTCTGTATTTTGTAAACAGAAATGTATTTTCTCAAGAACAAAATGAAGAGTAAAAAACTTACATGGAAAAGTTAACGACGACAAGAGGGTAGAGATGGCCTTGCATCCACTTTTCGCAGCTTGAACACATTCACCAATTCATTTTCCTTCGTCGTCCTCTCATCATCCGAGTATCAGTTTTGTGTTCAGAGATACATGCATAACTTACCATTCTAACTACGTGTCCAAGCTAAAAACATCCACTTTTCCTCATTTCTTTCTTGCTTTCTCTTTAAGTTGGTCGTGAATGGCTGCTTAGCGAACCAATTTTTTTCTCCATTTTCATTCTTCCACATTCCAAAGTGTTCCATCTTTTCCGTCTACTTTCTCTACATTGAATTGCTGCTACTACTACCACCACCAGCTACTTAAAAACAGAAGAAGGGCTACATGGAAAGAGTAAAAGAATGTATTCGAGACGGTTTTCCTCTCTCTTTTTTTATTTCCTTAAGAAGGACCTTCCGTTATAAAAATCGTGTAACTCGATATAGGTATACACAAGTACTTTTCTACGATACATGACGATATGATGTGATATAAAAAAGTGGCCACATCTGAGTGAGTGAGCAGCCACATATTCAGGCTATTTACATTCCAGTGGCTTGAGACTTTTTTCTTGAGAGAGAGCAGGACGAGAGAAAAAAAGATAAAAAGTAATGAGGATCAAGACCACTAAACAGGAAGGTGGCCACCTAGTTATACGCTCGTGTAAGGGGCTTTATATGGGCAAAAAAGTGGCCTTTTTCACCAATTTAACAGGATCATCGCCTTGTAGAACGAACGTATGCATGTCCCTATATACAGATAGCCTCATCTTCCACTTTGCTCTTACTCATTCTTTTTCTTCTTCTCCTTCTTATTCTAAATTTTTTTCTTCAGTTGTCTTTTCCAAGTTTATATGCACTAGCCTATAAAGTTGAAGTGAAAATTGGGAGAGGAAGAAGAAGAAGAAGCAAGCGCTCTCTGAATTTCATAATATGTGTGCTTTACGTATCTACAAAGCAATAATATTTTTTCTCTCGCGGCTACTACTACTACTGCTTCTTCGTTCTCCTGTATATTTTTTCTCATTTTTTTTCTAGGTGGGAATAAGATTATAAGATGAACTAGTGACGATGGTGGTAGTGGTGTTGATATACATAGGTGTAGTTACTTAAGTGTGTGTACTCTGCACTTACTAAGTAATACACTAGAGCAGAAAAAGGGAACAGGAACCTGAAGAAATAATAAAAAAACGAAGCAGAAGTGGTTGTTACAGAACCAGTTGTACAACACTAGTCGTGGTTCTTCTTGCTACAAATCTAAATTAGCGCTCATGCTTAAAGATTTAAAAAACAGATAGCCGGCAGGATGTGAGTCTGAAGAAAACCACTCCCGTGGAGACTTGTATCAAACGTGAATCTAATACTTGATTTATTGGCTCAAGAATTTTATATTAGTGATGTGCGAAAAAATGGAGAGAGAGCGAAAGAAAAGAAAAAAGACAGAAGGAGAGAAAGGGAAAGCAAAGTGCACTTCTTTTTATATATTTTTGGTCTCTCTGCTCAATTCATGTCGTTTTCTCTTTTTCTCCCTCTCCTTTCTTTTCTCTCTCAAAATTCCTGTTTTAAGAGAGAGAGAGAAAAGCAAATACACACATAAATGTATTTACAAATGTATGCCTAAAAATATAGGCCTAATAACTAGGCATATATGCATATAAAATGCATTCAGACACTATATTTCATATCGTTGCTCACCACCACCACCATCCAACCAACGACCACTAGGCAATAGCTTTCCTTTCACTTTGTATTTTTGTTAATACACACATACATGTAGGTATATCCCATATATGGAGTGATGGGGGCAAAGCCGCCTTTTCTTCTGAGCAAGTTGGCAACAACGTTTATTATGCTTTACATAAGGAAGATGTAACTTTCAAAGAAATTGGAAAAAGAAAAGAAAAATGTAGAGTGAGTGGAGGAGAGGGAGAAAAGTAGTACATAAAGTATTCACTAGCAACATCGCACCACTATAATATTGCCATCGCCTAGTTATCCTCAATCTTGACTGGAAAGCAGAATAAGTGCTCCATCCTCCTCCTCCTGTTCTTCTTCTTCCCTTTAGTTTTCTCTCCTCTCCTGCTTCTCTCTGCTTCCTTGCATACTTATCACATCTCACCCACACACACACACAGACACATCCACAATCTGTGCACTCTTTTCATCTTTCACTCGCTCTTTCCATCTCTTATTGTTTGCCCTGCTCCCATTCTTTCTTTTTTCGTTGAGTTTATATAAACATTTTTAGCTCATCATCCTCATCATTCCTTTTCCATCCCTTGGAAAAAAAATAAATGTAAAAGTACATTATGATGCATGCATAGTAGAGCCAGTGGTGGTGATGCCACATTTTGATACATTTTCTGAGTTTTGCTCATTCTTGTTGTTATTTTAAAAGGGGAAGTGTTGTCTTTTTTTTGTTGGAAAATGTGTATACTTTTTTGAAATATCGAGGCTGTAGGTGTTTATAGCTTCATGGATGCTTGTACTCTAGCTGCTTGAAATTGCCTTTATACTTGCACTAAGACAAATGTTTGTTGTAAGTATTCCTCTCACAAGGAGAATGTTTCTTTATTCGGGAGATGTTTTGCTGAACATGTGCCAAGTGAATAGTAGGGCAATCCAAGATAGATGCTTTCATCTACATGTATTGTCTTTAGTGTATTATAGATG
The DNA here is from genome assembly GCA_034700605.1 of Willowsia nigromaculata. Classification (NCBI taxonomy): domain Eukaryota; kingdom Metazoa; phylum Arthropoda; class Collembola; order Entomobryomorpha; family Entomobryidae; genus Willowsia; species Willowsia nigromaculata. The sequence continues at coordinate 21,198 of JAQIXX010000938.1, forward strand.
ACTTTTCCAAGAAAAAAAGGGGCTCATAATTTGTGTATTTATTTGCTGCTCTGCCTCATACATTATACAATACTAATATGTAATGTAATATCAGACATGTTTAAAAGGAAAAAATAGGGGGAGGGATGAAACTGAGAAAATAAAAAAAAGACTTTCTTCAACACGACAAGTCATTGTCGTACAGTAATAATAATATCATGCCTTTACAACACAGTAGATGAAGAAAATGATGATGATTTGAGTTCTGTCAGTTGGAAGAAACTATAAAAAACTGACTTGGGGAGGGACAAGCAGAGCAAACGAAATGGCGAGGATAAAGCTCTACATTTTAAGACTTGCATAATCTGTTCATAATTCCCTTTTATGAGGATTAGTATAATAATGGAATGGAATGTCTCTCCTGCTACTTTCTTTTTTGTTACAGGGAAAAATAACAATCTTGCTTTTTATGTTGTTTTAGAGAGAACGAGCGAGAAAAAAGCAAGGGAAAAAGTCGGCATTTATCTTTTAATAACATACTTCATGACCCAGTAATTTCTTTAGAAATCTGGAATGAAACGAGCTTACACCTTTGTATTCCTTTAGTATACTATATCAATCTGAACAACCTCTTACTTGTTCACTCACTTAATTAAGCTTACAATCTAAATGAAGGCTATAGTCCAATTGCAATTGTGGTCAAAAGAAATTATTGCAAAATTGCAAGATTTTTGTTTGTGTGACAAGTAAAATTTCATTCAATATAAAATAGGATCAATACTATGTATGCAGCTACAGTTTATTTTGAGATATTTTTATCATTCTTTTATTTTGATGAAGAGGAGGAGAAAGGACATGTCTGCTCACTCAGTGTTCATGTCAAACAATATACCTATATTGTTCTTTTGCACGTGTGGTGAGCTCGGTTCCTGCTCCATCCATAAAGTGAGTTTTCAATATAAGAAGCTAAAACGCTGAATGTGGAGAATGCAATGAAATCGAAAAAGGAGAATGTAGTAGAGTGTGTGTAGGGAGAGAAAAGAGAAAATTGTGTATAAAGTATGATATCTAGATGACAATCAGCTGTCGTAAATTCACGCGACATGCATGCAACCCCATGTTTAATAACACTTCTTGCTTCAACTGACGACATAAAAATATCTTTCTATTTTATTCATGAGCGTGGTGTAAAATACGCGTACTCAAAATATGCACCTATCTCCATCTATAAAAACGTAGAAGTAATAATAATATATAGCACGCATAATACGATAGATGATATCATATACTACTTACCCTACACGGAGCCTAAAAATATGAACGAGTAGAAGTAGCCTAATATTTTTTATAACTTTTTTCTTTCTGACGTGTGTGTATTGAATTTCCATAATCGAATCAGTCAGTATTTGATTTCATATGGGATTTGCATTTGCAAATGTATGACACATGGGTGAGTCTACCACAACGGACCAGCATGCCATTCGCATTCCATTGTATCGTCGTAATTTGACCGTCTTCTTGAATAAGAAGACTTGACGAATGTTACACTTATATTTTCTCCACTTTTTCATGAAACGTCATTCAATTCAATGTGGTTTTTCTAATACAATACAGTTTCCTTCTCTTTTTCCTTCACTGGAAAGAAAATTGAGGAATGGGGGGAGAAAAGAAAGAGGAAAAAATGTAAAATGCCGTTTCTCACGCTATATAACAATAGTTTAAATGGTTGGCATTCTGTTCTTTTATACTTTTTTTTACTGATAACAATAACACACCGGCTTCAATTGTCATAATCTGATCTTGTTTTTATATCTTAATTACAGAATTCTATGTGGAATTTCCTGTTGGGGAGGACCGTTTAGAAAGCTAACAGTGCAACGTTCAACCTATATCCTACCGACATAAAAACTATATAATCCGCTTACATTGTTCATTCGACAAAGAAAATGATGAAAGACACTCTGTAATCTCGACTAAAAAAAGAAAAGAACCTTCAGAGCTCGGTTTAAAACGTAGGCGGAAGACAGAAAAAATGCGGAAATCAGAACGCAATTTATTTTTTCTCTCGTATATACCTACACACATTTTTTACCTATTATTATTTACACTGATTGTTGTTGGACCATTCCATTTATTTGAAGATTACGAGAAAGCGCCAGAGGTCAAGTGATACAACGACATATTTGCATTTGTTCAAGGCTAAATAACCTAAAGAAAATACTGGTTAGGATTAATTTGAACATTTAAAATGCTATACAATTATCTAATTACACTATTTAGCAAAAAACGTGAATCGAATCCAGACAAGTGAGAGAAACGTATTAAGCCAATAAAAAACTAACATAAATATGATAATAATGCTCAAAGTAAACAACGTAAATAAAACAGCATAAGTACGAAATGCAAAGAAATGCTATAAATGTTTTCAGTCTTTCGACCCACTACTAGTCAATCATCAATCAAAAGCCAACAAAAAAAAACAGGATATTATGTAATTAAATTGCATTGCCATATACCCCAAAAATGTATGCGCTGCGCTGTTTACAAGGCTTCATTCTCCATTGTTCACGCATTATTACTGCTGTTGTACAATCATCAAGTCAAAAAGTCTGTTGCTACCTGTAGACGCATTTATCAACTGGTTATTATTGTAACTTGTAACGAACTGCATCTCTCTAGGATCTACCATTATAATAATGAATGGCTGTCGTAACAATTAAATAATTATACGCGTAATTATAATAAACGTAAAACTACTGTTGTACTTATATATGTTCACATTTAAAACGTCTGTCTGGTTGCCCTATACCCGTCGCTTCTCTAGATATACAAAGAAGGGAATCCCAGCTTAGTTATTTTAGGAATTAAGAGGGGCTCATCCAAGTAATTTTAATAAGGCCATTAGACGACAAGAAAAGATAAAGAGATACTTTAGAAAAACAGTGTGACTGCTCTTCCCCTGCTTCTCTTTGTGGCTGAATGAAACTAAAAAGACAATCCAACTATACAAAAAAAACTGCAAGAAAGTGCAAGTCAAAACAATGAAATTTTCCCATTTTCTTAGTCGCCTCTGACTTTTTTTGTTGTAAAAAAAGATAATATTCCATTCCAAAGGAGAAAGAAGAAGTTTTTAGTTGGTGGTGGTGGTGGTGGATGTGCAATATATATAGCAACGAAAAACGGTCCATTATTGGTCTTGATGTTGACAACGTAAGGAATGGGCGCTCTTTGTCTTTTTCATTCTTTCTCTCTTTCTCTCGTTCTCCTCTCCACAGAAAGAGAAAATGGAAGTGATCCGGTGAAAGTTAATTGTGAAGCCACTTTACTTTAGCCATGCTCTTCTATCCTCTCGCCAGAGTGTCGCGACGACGAATGTGAATGTACACAGTACACTGACATAGCATGTTTCATATAAAAACAGACAAAATATATATACCCATTTCCACCACCATTTACTTTCCCCTATTTTAAGAAGGGAAAGACAGGGATAGAAAAAAAGAAGAGAGAGAGAGAGAAGGAGAAAGGGGAAAAGAAAGCACTATAACGTTTTTTATTCTCTCCACATCTCTTCTCATGAGAGAGTTTTGTACACACAATGGACATTACCGCGATCATCATCCCCGCTTCCTCTATATCTTGTTCTGGGAGCAGTGTCGGTATTAAAAATGACACACGAGCACCAGGAGGAGCGGCTCAAGAGAAGAATGACAAAGAGGACAGTCGGTTGTCTTGCCTTAGTCTTCTGGACTCGACATCAATAGCCACAGTTACAAGGGCTGCTGGACTTTTAGAGGCTGTAACAGCAGCAGCAGCAGCATCTCAAAAAACAGGAAAACTGGTTGTACAACAACAACAGCAGCAGCAACCGCCACTCTCATCATCGTCGCCATCAACATTAAGAACAACACAATGTCCACCTCCAACCGTTGTTGTACAATCAGCACCACCACAACAACAACCACCATCTCATCAAGCTGTAACTGTAACTGCACTTGTAACAGGATCACAGTCCAAGGCATCAATAACAACAGGAGTTACTTCAACAGCAACTACAACAACAATAGCATCTAGTAGACCGGCTCTCCTGGAAAGGAGCAGGAGCGCTGGCAGCATTATTACTTCTAGTAGCAATGCAAGTAATATGACCCTTCTTGTTGGGACTCCCCCTCTGACGTCCTCGTCATCCTCCAAAGCAGCGGGAGAAGAAGGATGTCCATCATCAACCCCTTCAACATTAGTTGTAGCCCAGGAAAAAACAAAAGATAGCACGTCAGTCGGTAAGTAATTGGCCATTCAGTAAATTTCATTGGCTTACTGTTTCCTTTTCTCTTGAAACGACCATATTTGATATGGAACAATGTTTTACACAGGAAACAAATATTTTGATATCGCGCGTCAAGTATTTGTAGTATTTTTTTATCCATGATCATATCATAATCATCATGTTTATGTATCTTTTCTGGAAAAATGTCCAGCTGCTCTAGTACACATGCATATTATTACACTGCTATTCACGAATTAAAGCTGCCTGAGCTGTCAAAGGGATTCCCAAGGGAGAGTATCAGTTTCCATTACATGCTCATCATTATAGTATCATCGCCTTTCCTGCTAGTATGATCGTCATGCACGTCCAGATGTCATCATGTATGTGCGTATATAAAAATATGCAAAGACCTACATGCATTTTTCATGGCTATAAAAAGGCTGATTTTAATACCCAGGGTAATATTTGCCATTCAAAGTTATCGCTACATGAACTACATGTTTTTGTCCTGTCATCACCAAAAATCCATATCATATACCATCATCCATTGGCTGCTCACAAAAACACATGTTAAATGCCATCATTCTTATGTAGCATTTTAGAAAAATTTTCTACTTACTACATGACTATTGACTATACATAGTGTCCAGTTTCAAAGACAAGTATTTTTAGACATGTCCAGGAGAAGTACAAGTATGAAAATAAGACAAGATAGTGAATGGCAGTGGTAAAATGTTTCATGTCATTTTATTGTAATTTCGTGAAAGCTTTAAAAACTGCCATATTCATTTGAAAAGCGTGCACAAAACATTAGATTGTGATTGTACATGGAGAGAAAAAAAATCTACAACACAAAATACTGGACATGATTACCATTGCATGTTTCCACATTGAAATCCATATAATCATCATGACTTATCATCATCATCATTAGAGCATCCGTCGCTGTCCGTATAAATTGCGTTTTATCCCGACAAAAACAACATGAAAATATATTTTCTCTCAGTTGTTAGTAGAAAGAAAGTAAGTACACATGCATTACTATCATTATAATTGAAGAAAAGTTAGTGCGTACACGGATCGACTGAGACATTAAAAAGTGGAAATTTTTTGGCATGGGTAACAGATGGGTATGTACATGTTATAACTGGGAAATGCTTTTTACAAAAGGGTGAAAGCAGAGCAGAGACAGGGAATAAGCGAACTGAAAAACAGAAAAAAGATGAAAAAGGCAGCAGTTTGACTTCGAATGGAGTAGCTGGGGACACATAGCTTATTATGATTTTGTACACTACTCTGGTTTGGTTAAAGCTTATATGGAGATAGAGAAGGGGCTTTCAGAAATCCTTGTGGATTTTACAAGTTCGCCAGAGTGCAGAGTCATGGCGGTTTATATAATGGATATATTTGCAATAGCAGAAAAAATACATTCACAAATATTATTATTATCATATTATTCTGCTTTTTGGTGGTGGTGTGGTGGTAAATGGTGGGTGCTTGCATGCCCTTTATGGGAAAGTACACAAGTACTATACATGCAAGTGATCTGTATAAATGTACGTTTTATACAAAAGGAATGCTCCACTTTCCACGGGGGAAGAAGAGAGAAAAGAGAAAGGAGAGGACCACGACAGCATGACATGACGACACAGAACTTGGTAATGACTCCCATAATTCTTCGTGAAACGCAGAGCCCTCCTCCGAGCTTTCTCTCTCGCCATCCACCATCAAGCCATGCCATATAGACCAAGTCCGCTGGGCTGTTGTATATGTAGTTCAGTGCATAAGGTGATCAGAAGTGCTTATAAAGCTCCCAGTCGAGTCTCTCTTTATGTTTTTTTGTGTTTGTGAGAGTTCGAAGAGCAGAAAACAAGAGAGAGAGAGCAAATAGTACTTGGCTGGGGTATACCGACTCAATGTACTGGGCATTGACCATGTACTTATGCATTTTCATAATAAATACGTATAAATCTCATGAAAATATGAGAATTCTAATATCAAATTGCATTTTTTAAGGTTCTTCATGAATGAAGCCACAAACCTCTCTCCATTTGTTTTTGTTACATGAAGACCCGGGATTATGATGACAACGATGCCTTAAACATTCCATTATGAAAGGTTCAATCGGCTATGCTATTTTTTCATTCCGACAACTCTACAATGGGGTAAAAGTGGAGGGGTCAAATGGTATAGTCATTTTTCTTGATGTAACTTTCTTGGAACTGGTAGTGTGAAGTATGACAAAGAAAAAGGAGACAATCACGAAATGACAATAATTATTATATGGCCATATTGGTCGTCGTAAGCCGTTGAACGATAATAGCAATGGATGATTTTGTTTGATCGTGATGAGCTCAGACAATACCGAAGAAAAGTAGGGAATCCTTGGTTGGTTAAGTCTTTCCTAGGAAATTGTGTTGATACTGTTGATATTGATTTGTGTCCGGATGAGAATCGAGCTGACGAGGACGTATTCCCGGCTTAGGCTTGTTTCAATTTTGTAAAAAAAAATGAAAGTTAAACATAACTAAAAGTATTAAAAGTACTAGAAAAAAAAAGAAAGAAAATCGTTTGAAAACTTTCAGTTATCAGCTTCTTTAAGGAACCTTCACAATAGATTTCAACAACTCTGAGTACTTCCGCCTATTCATCTACTCTCCTTTCCTGCGCTTAATACACTGCGAAATATATTCACTTTACCGACTTACTTAAGGTTAAGTAATAGGTAGTCTCCATGATATCATCATATCGTCATCATCATTACTATCATCAACACTCGCCACCACAACAGCCTCTTGTGTGCCTCACCAGCCTGCCCAGCATTTTCCCTTTGAAGGAGCTTGTTTGTTGTTAGTAGTGCACATTATTATGTAGGAGTATAGGAAGAGGAGCAGAGAGCAGGTTCTTGTGAGAAGAAGACTGATTGTAAGAGGAAAGGAGAGGACACCTAACCAAACCACCGCAAACACACAAGCCTTTTGGCACAAACAAGTCTGAAGAAAAAGAGTATATCTGTGTTCACCAGAACAGAACTCCTTTCTCTTTTTCTCCAGGTTCATTTGCTCTCCCTCATATTGTCTTCAACAGCTTTTCTTCTCGTTTGCTTTCTCTAGTGCCTAAATTTCCGTGAGTAAATAATATGTATATGGAATACATAAGTGTGTATATGTCTGGCTGCCTGCACCTATCTCAAAATGTGTGTTTCTCTGTATAGGTAAGTGACGAAAAGTTGTGGCAGGAACCCAACTAACGAGACTAGAAGCCTTTTACTTACCGCTCTTTTCCTTCCGAAAGAAAAGTGATTATTTCTGGTGATTCTTCTCTCCTACCTCCTATTCTCCTCTCTGTGTATTTGTGTATATACATGCATGTAAACGTGCTTGTGTTGACGCTTCTTTCTTTCTCTCCTTCCTTTCCCTTTCCATCTTTCCCATCTTTCCTCTCTCTCTCTCTCTCTCTGTATTCATCTTCCTCTTGTCGAGCCTTTCCCTTCTCTTGTATGTGTGCACATTTGCTTCTGGAATAAGTAGCGGTAATCGTCGACTTTCTCCTTTCTCTTCTCTATATTATTCTCTATTCACTTTACCATTCCACCTCACTCCTTTCGCCCAGTTAGTTACTTTTGCTTACTTATACCAAAACCACTTTCTCATTCTTTCCGTCTCGAATACACTTTACACCTACATATACAATGTACCTGTAAATATACATAAGCTCTTGTGGCAGCGGCGGCAAGGCAAGGCTTCTGGGTGTGTAGTGTGAACTTGTGCTCACAGACAAACACGGAAACAAATTTATTTTGCTCCGATGCTCTTTCCACTTGCTTACCATGATTTCCACCTCTCACTCAAGTGCACCTCACTTATCCTGTTCACTGTAATTCCATAAGGACATGTCTCATTCCGCTTTTTGAGTCAGTGCATACTATTATCTTTCCCAAGAAGACACATACTACTACACAAAGTATAGATAAACATTATTGTTCAAACAATAGTATTCAGCATAGCAGAAATGAAATTGCTCAGATTCTATATGAAATTCATACATAGATATTTTTATCATGACTGTTCCTCTAGTATGGCTCACCATTAACCATTACTCTCGTTACAAATAATAATAATTCTTTTTGATGATCTCTCCACAAAAGCTGGCCCTTTTTATTCTTATGATTACAATAACTCTGTTGCCTTTTTCTACTGTTATTTAATACACTGGTTTTATCAAACGTCATAGATAAATACATATACAGGAGTGAAGTGAAGGGCTAAAAAATCTTTCTGAGATTACACGTACTACGTACGTATGTACATTTTTTTAGGTATGGGTATACCTAGCTAATGTGCACTCCGGTTATTGTTATGATTGTTACTACCACATCATAAAATTGCAAGCATTATTAAGTAAGTACTCCAGGAAAGGGGGAAAATGTTTATGTCCGACAAGCTGATGGTAACATTGAACAAAAAAGAAGGTTGACTGATAATCGTGGCTTCACTTATTGTACAGACGTAACGCATACACACAAACGGCAAAGCTTTCCTTTTTTTCTCTCTCCGACTGACCTCTTGTTTCCCTCTAATGCATTTCCTTTTTCTCTCTATGTGGCCAGCCCATGAAAATGGTCAGAGAGTGTCATAAAACAGGGATCGTTATCCCACAGCCATATCCTGATGCATGAAGGCAGAAAAACGGTGCTACAAATAGAAGCACTAGGCGTTCTTCTTCAGCTGACTCTTCTTATGATGATGATTCCGTTTTTTCCCCTTTTGGATAAATAGGCATTACATATCACTTACATGCTTCGCTTTGACTTGGCTTGATTCCTTTGCAAAAATAACAAAAGCTTATGCCGACTCTCATTCTCCTCTCATTTCTTTTTTATCAGCTTGGTTGGGTCGACGGAATATTTATGTATAAAAATATATATACTGTATTATTGTAACGAGCGAGCATATTTGAGCAAGGAAATACTGCCTTACGAGAAAAATATTTTCGCCATTAGAAGGAAGAGAAGGAATGCTCCTTATTCGCTGGAAGATTTTTTTTGCTACACATACGACTATTATTTCATGGAATTCGAAAAACTGTCGGAGCTCACGAGAATTTACAACTAGCTTCTTTCAGACACACATGTACAACATTTCTGCACTCCTTCTGTTCCTTTTTAGCTTGGGAAACAATATGCCTCCTTTGCAAAATAGCCATGAGAAATGACATCGAGGACGGAAAGAAATTTTTTGTTGCTTTTTAGTTCCCTTTTTCGAGTACAAGACTTTGCCCGACAATCCTTGCACTTCTGTCTCTGAAATGAAGATATAGCGACTCACATTCACATTGTGTGGCATGTATGCGATAAACACTTGATACATAATTATTTTTCTCGTGGGGATGTCCTGCCTTATATATAAATAGATAGTCAAAGGTTTTCAATTTTTCTCTCAAGAAATCAACAAAACATGCCGACCAACCCAGTTATGCGGAAAAATTACTGAAGAATAATGATAATACGGTATTTAAAAAGAGGCATCAAGTCGGTATCAAAAGTGCATTCTCATCTTTGAACGTTCCTCCCATATCACTACCGAAATTACATTTTTTGCAATGTCTTTTATGCTTTCTAAACAATTTCATAGAATAAAGATACAACAATCCCAAAGATAACGCCATGTTCTAAGCTTCCAGCCTTAGAGATGTTTTGAAGAAGACTGACTTTTTTGACTTTTAAAAAATCTAGGTATTGTATTATTGGCACTGGTCTCGTCTGGTGAAATGCCCCGGTGAAGTAAGACTGCTGACTCTTGGTTTGGTAATGGTAGTAAACCCATAACAGCCATGTACGCGACCAGTTATTATTATTGTATAACAAAACAGTCGTGGCTTCCACTTTCTTTTCCCTCGACCACCACATTTGTACATGTAGTATAGACATACACAATCTATAAAAGCCACTTTTTTCATGGACCGATTTTAAAGATAGAGAAAGAGATAGTGAGAGAAAAGAAGATGAAGCAAGAAAAAAAGGAAACGAGAGAGAGAGGGGGAGAGAGAAATTTCACATTCGTTTTAAGATTTATAAATCCCAGCCCCAAGTGCTGCCATAAAATAGTGAATGCATTGTAACAGCAGTAAACGCTTTTTCTCTGTCTCTTCGTTGTACTCTTCTTGTACTACTTATTTTCCTCACCAAGTACAAATAGTACCACAAAAAGCTAGCATGTTCTTTATTTTTCAAACACAACATATTTGCAATGCTGTTATACACGTACGCAGTAGGAAGTTGAAGATATTATGCATCATGCACAATAGCTGCCAACAATGCTTTCAGAAAAATCAAGAAAATTTCAAGAGAATACCTAAACACAGAAGAAAAAAATAACGAGCTGGGAACTACAAACAAGCCGAAGCTGACATGGGGCTCGGATAATAACTTTAAAAAATACCATTGCAAAAATGTTAAGAATACACAGAGCACAGCGTATAAAGCCATATTATGTGTCAGCGGCACCAAAGAAATCAACAACGAAGAAAATGAATGTGTAACATTGTTAGCACTGATACATTCAATTCATCCGTTCGGTTATTCTTTCGATTCAAGCAACCGCCAACCGAAATGAAAACGAAGAAGCGTAACTGGAAACTAGCGGCGTTGCATTGCATTTCTCTTCAGATCAGCTTTCCTTTCTTCACATCTCCTTTTGGCCCCTGTGTGACCAAATTCCCCATTTTTAGTACTTTTCTCCTCATTTCTCTCTCCCTCACTCGTTCTTCGCTTATTTAGATATTATTTGTGTGTGATGTGGTCTTGGTGTATGTAGTTACATTTTCCTCCTTAGCGTAGCGTGTCAGGAAAATAAAAGGGCAAAGCGAGAAATGAGCGAGAGAGAAGAGATGAGGTTTTTTCCCAAAAGCAGTGAAATGGAATAAGCCATATTATGATTGCATGTGTGCATATTATTGTATTTGTTGCCAGCCAGATAAACTTACCTATAGGGAAGATATATGTACTTATGGAAAATATTAGTATTACTGTCTGTTACAAACAACACAGACCACCAAGATGATATGGCGCTCGCTTCTTGCTTGGTAAAGTGGTTAAAAACTTTTTGCTTGTGGACTTTTTGATATTGTGAACTCTGGCTTGAAACAATGTGTATATTTTCAGTTTGGATTGCTTTATTTAAGCTATATGTGTCTGGACTGGATTTTGGCTTGACTTGCCGGATACGGCTACTGGCAAAAATCTTATAGGATTCGGCCTTCACCCAATTATAGAATAATTTAGTGCAAGCTCTGGATCACACACAGAAGAAACATATAAAAACAGAGGAGAAGAGAGGAGCACACATTTGCTTTCATATACATCGAGCAAATAACCATTCCATTTTCTTCACTTTCTTTACTACTACAAGTTAGTACACACACGAGGAAAGGAAAAGATGGTGACGATGATGATGACGACGATATGATGCTGCCGCCGCCGTTGGTTTTGTTCACTTGTGTGGCTCTGTCTCTCCCTCTTCCTCTATTTGGGATGAAGCATAAGCACGTTCTCACACACATATTGTGGGCGCAAACTGTGCACTACATGAAACGAAGATGCAATATGAAACTACTAAAAATCGTTTGTCTCCCTTGGAAAACTGCACACATATGTAAGAAAACGACTACACACAGGGTGGCAGTGTGTCTTTCATCTTTTTGTTTCTCTTTGTCTGTTTAGACTCTGTACTTTACTTTTATTCCATCTGAAAAAAAGAAAGAATTTTTTCTCGGGATTTTCCATTATGACTAGCCCTCTATTTTTCTTGTGTCTTTTTCTCTTCCTTTTTCTCTGTCGTAAAAGTTTAGAAACGCTTCTTGATTCTTGATAGGAATGGCCCACAATTGTATTACAAGTGTCTTGCTTACTTAACGTTCGGATGTGAGACAATGAGGAAAATGGAGCTTTCTTTTGTTGGGAAATATAAGAAGGAGGATGAAGAGGAGAAGAGAATGAGCGGAAAATGTGGATGGATTATATTTTTCGTAGTGGTTGGTCTACGATATTATATGCCACTTTTGCTGATTATGTGGATATCCGTATTTTTTTTCGGAAAGACCAGTAAAAAATAGTATAATGTGGACTTTATTGTGACTTCTGATGACTTACAAGCTTAATTCTCTTCGTAGACTAAAACTAGCAATTTCTCAGAGTAGTACTTATTCCTGTATAACAATCAGTGAGTTCAAATGTACAATTTTCTTTTTCTGATTCTTTCGGTCTAACTTCAATTTGATTTTTATGGGAGCGAGAGCGTTTAATCTACATAATATTATTATTATAAGTTAAGCTGAGAGCATATAGTAGGCTGTTGTCCCATACTGGCGGCAGCACCGACCACTTTCTCAAGTGGTGGTAGCATCGTGTTGACTTGTTTTTTTTTCTGTACATATGCTTTTTTCTCTTTTCTTATATTGATCTCCCTTCCTTCCTCTCAGATAGTCAACGAGCATCGCAACTACTTTCGCATTTTCCATTTCTGTTGTTTTATTCCTCATTCTTGATCCGTTATGGTATATAATGGTCACATGGTGTAGACAAAATGCACACACAAAAGGACCCGATGTACTACTTACTTCAATAATGCCCTCTTTTTTTCTTTCTTAAAAAGTCGTCTCTTTTTTGTTTGTTGTGAGGTTCTGCATACACATGACATGTTAACAAGGAGGGAGGAGAAGTTAAAAAAAAGTGGAGTAGTCAACAAGAGCGAAAGTCAGAAGCGAAAGGAAGAGAGCCCATTATAATTTGCCACATCGGCTTCATCTGGCGTGTTGGCATTGATGGTGAAAATAAAGTAGAAGCAGAAGTACTTCTCTTATTTTTCCATATTCTTCTCTATCCTCCTCTTCCTCTTATTCTTCTTCTAGTGATATTATTATGAGAAGTTAGCATTGTGTTTGTTCTATGATGTGATTTCTTTTGAAAAAGCCATTTGGAAAAATGTTTATGCTCGTTTTTTCTTCGTTTTACTCTGATTTTAAAGCAAGTCAAGAAGAGAAAGGAGGCGACAATGGTGATGGGGGTAGTATGAGGTTAAGAAGGATAATCAAATCCCAGTATGAGTACCCAGCAAAGAGTCGCATAAACTGCACATTTTTTTTCACTTGCCGCGTTCCTCCTTAGCAGTTGTCGCTTTTTATTTTACGTTTTCATTTTGAAAAGGAAAAAGTGTTTGTGTGTGAGTTAGAGAGAGAGAGAGAGAAGAGAAAAAATGAAAGTAGAAAATCTATCTGTGAGAAAAAGAAGACGACCATGAAGAAAAGAGGAAACCTAATGGATTTATGGCTTGAGAAAATTGTGTATCGTTTTCTATCCTTTTTGTCGGTTTCACTTTTCTCCCAAAAAGAAATAAAGGGAGGCAGTAAAAGATGCATGCGTCTTATGCTGTGTGTGACACATCATGTCACATTACTTTGCACACTGCATATTTCCCTTCACTCTCACATTATCTTTGTCTGTTGGCTATCTATTCCTCTTCATGGTACATTTATATTTTGTATTTTTATTCAAGACCAGACATATGGCATCTTTTCACTTTTATGGGATTACCAGCAATACGTTTTGCAACTTTTCGGATTTTTTACCAAGTGAGAAGACAAAGATTTGCTAATAAATATTTTTTTAGGTATTGCCACATTGACATTACATATCAATATTACTGCTTACCTTCAGGCTAGTGAATGAATTCAATCAATTTATATACTCAAAACATTTCCGGCTTTCCTTGTTTTCTTAATATGTTACCTAAACATATACAATGAGGAAAATCAAGAGCAATACACAATGTCAAAATATCTTCTGACTGCTAACAAAATTTCACTGTGAGGTTTACATAGTTTATGCAATCTCACTTTCTTTCCGAGAGCCAAGCGGGGTGTGGGCGTGGCAAGTTTTAATCTGAAATCAGAAAAAAGTGGGAGAGAATGTGAGAAAAATGTCAAAAACTGTAAAAGTTCACCTTTAGTTTTCTGAAGCATAGCAGAAAAATATAAAGACAATGCTGTGTAATTGTAGTATATTCATACTAGCACTAGCTAATTAGAAGGTCTCGTTGTCACGTTTGGTCTGTCACGGACCAACATTGTAATAATATAAGTAGGCAGGCAAGTATTGTCGTATTTGAGATCACCATCACGGAAAATATGTGAAGTGAAATATTTCGGTATTTCTACAGTACCGCTTCATGTATGCATGCGTGTTTAGTGTTTATCGTATCAGCTTTCTTTAAACAACACCATTTCCAGTCATGATCGCCATCATCATCATCACTGAAACACATATCACACATCTCATCATGAAAAATATACTTTTTTTACACATTTTACCACACCGAAAGCAAAGACTGTTGGCAATGATCATCATCATGATTACGGTAATGATTATGATGAAATCTACGGAACAAATCAGGCGCTCTTCTCCTACTCACACTCATACTGTTTGCTTGACCTTATACTGTACGTATTTTCTACGATTTACCACTTTCTTTTGCCATCATCATTATCGCCATCAACACATGGGTAATTCTTCTAAAAATAATGTAATGCAATTGGCCTGCGAGCTTTGTAACTAATGAATAGACTGATTTTTTGTCTCAAGTCAATAGTGTTACTTGCTGGCTTTACGATAAAAGGGATAACTAAGATAAGAAGCCAGCATTCGATCCAATTCCTTCAATTGTTTTCCCCGAATACAGGAAGTACGTATATGCGTGCTATTTATACTGATTCATTCATTTCGTTTTATGCGAAAAATAATGTAACAGGAACTGTATGGAGTTACTCGGTATGCACATGTTTCTACACTATGTGGACGTATCGAAAACCGATTCTAAAAGCGGGAGCGGTCAGAAGAAGTGATCACTGAGTGAATATTATTATACACGCGTCTTGCATATCGCATTTCAAGGCTAAAGATATTACTATTCTGTCGTGGAGTTTTGGAGTTAAAATCGACTTTTCCTGTCTTCCTCTCACGCTCTGGATTTTCTTTCGAAAATAGCCGAAAATATATCAGCGACATTAAATTTCCTTTAAATGAAAGAAGAGAATCTTGTCATGCATCTAGCTGGAAAAATATAATGTTACTGCTCAACTATTGTCTTTTATAGCTTATTCTTTTCTCTTCACTACTTTCTCCCTTGTTATTTTTGTTCCATTTGAAATGATTCCTCGTTTCTCTCTCTCTCCCTCTCCAATTCGCAAAATTCAAAAGTTCGTTTTAGTACTGGGAGAACTACTAGTAGTAGTACCTCCACCACCAAAGCAAATGGGAAATGAACGACT
Source organism: Willowsia nigromaculata (assembly GCA_034700605.1). Classification (NCBI taxonomy): domain Eukaryota; kingdom Metazoa; phylum Arthropoda; class Collembola; order Entomobryomorpha; family Entomobryidae; genus Willowsia; species Willowsia nigromaculata. The sequence goes on from JAQIXX010000938.1 coordinate 36,763, forward strand.
TTATTGATGATGCCATGCACGACTAACCATTGAATGATACGTAGTGCATGGGAATGCCTTTCATTCGTTAATACCATCTTTGATGAGATTAGAATTGAAACCAAAGGCCCTCTCAACCACCACCGCTACCGTTTTCCTTGGCTATATAGTTTACTACTATGCATTGCAATCGTCCCTTTGTCGTTTTTATGGCAATCTATGAATGCTCATATAATAATACGTTTAACAGCACCAAAGCTTATATAAGAGTTGGGTTTGGGTTGTACTAGTAGTAACAATTCTAAAAGTTAGTTTTCATAGTGCATAGCAGTTGAAGAAAGCACATGGCGTACATACATGCAATGTGGATCGGATAAGAAAGTTTTCCGGATAGATGATAAAATGTATTGGAAAACTGATCGGACCAAGATCCATTCTACTTTACTCTTCGACTTGGTGACTAAAAACTTGATAATACTATTTAATATGACTTTTTCATTTTATACCAGTTTGTAATTCTAATTGTGGCTCAAGTGGAGCACAAATGCTACAAGCGTAGGTGGTTCCTCACATAAATTCATCTTCTCATATAAAGAAACACAAGTCAGTGTTGTCTGTAGTAGATGAGTTTGGTGAATGCACACGGCATAGCACACGCCCAAACTATTGTCTACTCCTATTTTACTGTGAACCCTTTACTTTTCGTAGTAATATTCATCCCCTTATATTAAACTGCCGTTTAATTCCTTCCAGAGAGAGAGAAATAAAGGGAATCATCAGAATCGACATCAGGCAATGAAAAGGAAAAGGGATGAGAGAAACTGTTGTAAAGTAATAATGAGATTCTAGTCAATTTTCTAAAACCATCAATTCGTCTTATCTGTTCGGCCAAAAACTGGCTCAAATGCCCGCTTGGAATACTAAATAGAATGGGAGTTGCAATAATAACAAGAAGAGGAAGTTAAAAAATAGCAGAGCTCCATGCAACCTTTGCCTCTCTCTCTCCAGACTCTAGACTATATTATATACTATTCCACATCCAGTCCACCTTTTGTCTAATCTGTCCTAAACTTTTTACAATAATAAAAAATAGGCAGAGCTATTACCACTACGCCACACTCGGTTCCTTCTCATTTAGAATGAAACCTATTCGCATGTTCACCTAGGCGGCCATCATTTCGATGATGGTGATCATCATCACCAAGTTCCATATCCAAAAAAATTACATCCACCCACTGGTTGTACGATAGTGCATAAGTATAAAACAGGTTTGTAATATACGACAAGAGAAACGAATTGGACCACTTCCTGTTACTGCCTAATATATAGATATGTAGATAGGTATATGTATTACGTGGTATCTACGCATATTTTTTTCTTCTTTTCCTGAAAGTGTTATAATTTTATTGAAGCGCTTGCCGCACGGATGAAAATAAAAGGCTTCTACACATTTCAGAGAGTAGATGAGAGAGAGAGAGGGAAAAAGAGAGAGTCCATATCATGCGATGCATGCTTGGACTTGCTTGCATGCAAGGCAGTTGAGTTAGATGGAGGAGAAAATGAATGAGTCAGCCTTATTAACAAAGAAGAAAAAGTCCGAAGATTCATCTCCTCACCAGAAAGAACACCACACTTTCCAGCTCTTCCTATTCTTCATTTATGTAACAAGATAGATGTAAAGCTCAAAAAGAAGCACATGAGAGCGTGAGCAGTTTAGCAGAGCAAACACGAAACCCGTTTTTCCCCAACGGTCTAATTGATTTAATTAAAAATTGTGAAAATCTTTCCTCATGTACAATGTACTCATTACTTCCTCCTTCTCAGGGTCTTTATAATATAAGGTTAAGTGTAGATACACGACTTCTCAGAATGCATGCATATTTATGCGTGCATACATTCATACTGTATCATTACCAATAAATGAACATATGTGAACTCGAGTGTAATTTTTATTATATGATAGCACGATCCTCTTGAAACAATTTATTTTTTCTTACAAAAAATTTCCTTCCAGCAATATTCTGATTTTCAATGAACGAGATGAGACGTGTGTTGCTGTTAAAGTTTAAGTATTCTCATATCCAAGTAATAATTATCTCTGTAGGAAGTAAGTACAGTAATGAATGCAATATTAGCCTTCAAAGAGGAGTACTTTGACTTTCCCTTTCAACATTTCCCATAATAACAATCATAATGATCATCACCACTATCACCTTCAGCTTCTAATATTTCAAGAGAGGCAGCACCACTCTAGTTTATTTTAAACCGAAACTTGTTAAAAACGAATGACTGGACAGTGGGGAGTTGTGAGTCGAAAAGTAACTTGTATGTATATTTTAAAAACCTACCCATTTGCTATCATGAAAGTGTACAAGATACCAATTAAGTGTTCAAATGCATGCATAAATATTACAGTATAACGACGTAGTCAGCATAATAATACGAATTTTGGGTAATAATGAAAGTTGCAGTAGCAATAATGTAATGTGTAGTACAGGAAAAAAAATTCTAGCCTTGATAGCAATTTCAATGCAAACTCTCAGTGTGTACATTGAATTGCTTCTTCACTTTTTTAGGGAGGAGGAATGTGAGGAGATGAGATGGAATGGGAAAGGAAAACGACCTTTCTTCTACTACTTAAACCATCCACTAAGTGATTCTAAAGACCATCTTCCTGTTCTTTCATTCCTTGGGAAAAAAGTGAAACTGTTCGTACAGTGCAGTGTGCATGCTGCTACTAGTTGGGCCTTGTTAAAATATTATTATTACTATTACCTCTGTGTATCTGAGATGACGGTGGTGTAGAACCGTCTGAAGAAGAAGAAGAAGGAAAAGGTGTTAGAGCAAATATAAATACACCTATAGTTTGTAATATTGCACGTATATATAACTCTTTTGCTACACCTAATAATAAAAATAATGCTGCCACAAGACAAACTTTTCTTAATATTGCAAGGTAACATAAAACATTGTCTTGGGATGACAGGAGCTTAATTTAATGAGCAGTAAGGCGGCATGATGGCATACTGCTCGAGAACTGTCTCATAAAAGCCTGAATAAATATCCCTACACATTTAAACTACTACGAGCTGCTTCAGAAAGAGAGAGAGAACATCCGCGAAAGCCGAGAAGAGATGAAGCGAGCAGATATATATTGTGTATCTGTATTCGTGTGTGAGAGAGAGAAGTGGTTGCAATGAATTGAAGGAGAAAATATGAGCATCAATGAATGCTTTCTCTCTGTATTCTTCTCTAGAAACAGTCATGTAGATAGTGCTAGTAGTAAGTATAACAATAATATTATGACGATGATGGGAATGGTGATATGGCATGTGACTTTAGTTTTTATACGATGAAGATTTGCAAAATGAGTAACGTGAGCAAATGTTAAGGTTCCTCTCTGTGTATGCATTTTTATAGCGAGAAATATCCAAAAGTATGGTTAATTTTTTCACATGAGTGTGACGACAAACGTGAGGAGAGAGTGTTTCTGATAGCAAAGCTTTTTTTGTGTGTGCCCGGAAGAGAAAGACGAAGAACAGGAATCCACTTGCTGCTGCTGCTCCTGATGGCATTTTTCTGTTCTTAGTATACACACTTTTTCTTCTTTCATATATGCCATGGAGCTAGATTCCAAGCCTAAACGGCTAGCGGCATTTGAGTTTGGTGGTATAATATGTGTCAGTTGTATCGTTCAGTTGAAAGCAAAAGAGAGAGAAGCAAAAAACGAGAGAGAGAGATGGGATTCCACCTCATTTCCGCCGTACATAAAAGGTAGTTTAAGTGAGGGATTTATTGCCATAAATCTGGCATTTAAAAATTTTCGTTTCGGTAATAGAATAGAATGGAATAATAGTATAGTGGGTAGGTATCACAGAAGAGGAGAATGGCACATTGTACACACACACACACTTCATCTCCAGTTTAGCTGGATGATATCACGAAGTATGGTGAAATTATATGGTGCTTGTTTCCATTCACACGGTTCTCAGTGGCATATAATTTTCTGATATGTGATGCCTACACATTACATGTTAGTTATTACATCAGACTCTGGTTTTCCTCTTCGCTCTTCTTCTCCTTCCTCATTCACCTTCCTCCTTCCAAGAGCAGGTGAGCAGCATTTCGGTGCTAGAAAACAGGAGAAAACACATCTACATATGAGGGGTTTGAGTTATTATAATGGCAAGTAAAAGTGTGTGGATAAATATGGGTAGTTTGCAGGATTTGAAATGGTTAATGTAGCTAATGGCAATGTGCGTTTCTTGCAATACATGCTCATTTTATTGTCATTATTCCATACATAATTGCTTTCGGTATGGGCACGCTTTTATGTATATATTTTATGTTTATGCAAGTCGATGTGAAGGACGAAAAAGCGTGTCAGAGCTGCAAGCAAACATTCCATTTCCGGTTTTGTCAAAACCGACTGCTCTATAGAATACCATAACAAATAGTAGTATTAACAGCTGGAGTTCCTACGGCTGTACGTGTATTTCCGCATTTTGGGGGTTTGAGCTGAGACTAATAAATTGAATTTGGCAAGAATTAATGCAATCCAAGCATACTATTATAAGATGTATTAGTTTTTGCATTCCATTGTTTGTGAATTGCTTTTGTTATTTATATCACGATAATATGGCTTATTATGAGGTTAATGTTGGTCGTAATTACACTCCAACTTCCGGTTCGAAAATATTATTGTGCTCTAGGATGCATTATCATAATAATAATAATAGCCTGGTCTGATTTGATATGGAAATGAAATGATGAAATTGGATGTCCGTCTCCAATTTTCTCTTCTCTATGTAATTGCTTCTCATTTTGTACCCTTAAAACTTTATTGTAATTAATGTAGCACAATAACTCTCGTCAGGCCCGCAGTGGGAAGTATATAACTTGAAGTTTGATGTGAAATTTTAATGAAGTTTTAATTTTCAACAGAAATCGTTGTCGTTTCCTGTCTAGTGGGTAAAAATATGTGTTGAAATTTTTTGAAACAAATTTGCAACCAACACATTGAGTACAGATCAATTCCATTTCTCTTTCTTTCACTCCCACGTATTTTTTTTATCCTTTTGAATTGTTTTGTTAGGAAGCAAATTTATTTCAAACTGTCGTATGATTTCAATCTTTGAACGAGAGAAAGTAGGAGAAAATAATGTATAACATTTCATCTATCTGGCAGCCTCACATGCATACTTAAATAGTTTATTCATATTTACATGATGCCTTCCTCCGTTCCTTTTTTTCTCTCTCTCTTTCGGCTTGTTACACAATTCATTCCCCTTCAAAAAGTGAAATAAGTATGGTGTAGTCGTTGAGTCGAAAGAATAAGCAAAAGCAAAATATCTTGTGTGCCAAACATGCATATAATTTTTGTGTACTTTACATTTTACTCCTCTTACCGTTAAGTGTAGCAGCAAGGAAAGCATTTTTTATCCTTTCTCTCGGTATAACAATGTATTCAACCATCCTCAATCCACATTACTATGCGTATGCATTATTATGATCCAAACTGAACTTCTCATCGCACACAACTGCCAAAAGAAATCTACGACTTGTCTGTTCCGACTGATACAAATATATCTCTTTTTGCTGGCTTTAGCCAACAGAAAGCAATTTCAAATTTGAGTGGATGGAAGATTGATGTCTGTGAATCAAAAACCAAAAACCAAATTTGGTTTTCAAAACCAAAACCATTTCCCCAAGCAAAAAATATGCAACCCCCAGGACACATTTTTAAGAAACTGGTTTTAACTACTGTATGACTTTTAAACATCGTATTTATTTCCTGAAGAACCTAGTTGAATTCTAAAATTCACGAAGTCACTATAAACAAATTGAAAAAACAATAATAATAAAAACTGCTATTTTAAAGTTGGTTCTTCAAATTTCTCTGACAATATACTATTAATTACAGAAGTTTTTGCTGCAATAAGCACCAGGCTGGTCTAAGCCGTAACAATATATATATGTAAACATGCTAAATGTCAAATTTTAAAACAAAGAGTAACAAGATAATTGAGAACATTAAATAATTAACAATTGTGCAGTCTCAGTTGCGCGTGTACACTCGCTAATAAAACCAAACTGTAAGATCATTAATTAGCAAACATACCAAATTAACTTATAACATAGCAAAATCCCTCCAGTACGCTTTTTCATATGAAACAAATTTTGGCAAGGGGTCTTCAAAAGGGCAGAAAAAGGTTTGTACCAAAACCAAACTTGTGCACACAGGTTACTCATATTATGATAGTTCATTACACAAAATATCAGAAACTTTTAACGAGCGGAACCTTTAAAAATTTGCAAAACCAATTGCACCTCTGTAAATTTTTGATCTCAAAATTTTTCAAATTACGAATGCAGATATCAGCCACATGTTGAAATCAATTTCTCTCGAAACTGCCGGATGTAGTTGATGCTCGTAAGT
>JAQIXX010000939.1:0-43143 GCA_034700605.1 Willowsia nigromaculata
ACACATGATTTTGCGCGTGCGCAGAAATCCGTACATCAGTTCAACATTTAGAGAAATAATTGTAAACGCGGGGAAAAGTCCGGATTTTGCGAGGTCAAAAATTACCTGCCATTAAATACACCCAGTGATTCCTCATCAGCGTCTACTGTGAAGTTCTAGTTTGCACCACTAAAAGTAGCGTCCGATGCAAGCAAAACCGTATTAGAGCCGGACCACGTTCTCTATCTATTACATGAAACGGGCCAGCATAAACCTTAATAGATTGCATCGATGCTACGCATTTCTTGACGATCGAAGATCTAAAAAGTTGCCAATTTTTTACAGCGTGAATAATAGATTCTGATAAGAGAAGAACCCTACTCGCCAAATCGATAATAGCCAATATACTAACAGCAGTCAAAATCATTAGCAATCCTGCAAATACGAGGTACAATCGGGATAATTTCGATTCCCCATTTGCAACTAGAATCGTATATAAACTAGAAATTATTACTCCACAAGCCATGATTTTGAGCGATGGAAGCACCAGCATTTGAAAAGATTCATTAAAACATATTATTAGAATCTGGCACTTCCGGTATTGCCGTATAATTGTCCACTGAGCTTTCGTTGTGCAAGGGTTATGGCATTTCGTCAAATTGCTGTAAATCCATAAAATCAATTTTCATACAATTTGTATGCGCTACTTAAATATATGCAAACTACCTATATAATATTGTTTTCTTACCGAATAGCGTTAAGGTAACGATTTAGTGGAGCGATAGAATTTACAAAAATTGTAGACATTATTCCTCCAACAGAAATGGATGGTAAAATCATGAAAAACTCAACAACGGAATTTGCCACTTTTGGAAACATCGCCGTACACTTCTGTGAGAATAATTCCTTGACAACCGTTGAGGTAATCATTTCACAGGGAAAGAGAAATGCTGTCAATGGGAACAAAACAATGGACAAAATGATAACCCCACTTACTGCAACTTGAACAAAATTCTCAATCGAAAAGTACTTATGCGGATTAGCAGAAAAAACGAAGCTATTAGCTCTTGTAGTATTCGATGACTTATTCTTAAAGGATCTGACGCATTCACTTAAGTGACTTAAATCTCGCTTGTTAGTATGGCCAGACAGAAGTAACATAGATCCACCGAAATGCGCAGATATAAAAATTGTCCGTAACAAAAGATACGGCAAAATATTTTCTCCACCTGCATGTATCCTGCATGCAAACTGCACCACTTCCAAGAAATTTACAAAAATGTACAAAACCACGAGAACTCTCCATGGCTTCAGTAAAGATTTATCTTTAATTTCCTGAATTGTTCCACGCCTTGCGTCCCAAGAGAATGGAAATATTCTTAGGGATCTGGCAACTTTAACTTCAAATTTTATCAGGTTAAAATTTTTCACACTTTCCATAATATTTTCAAGCAATATTCGCATTTCAAAAGTATCCCACATTTTTTTCAATAGTTATCAATTCCACTATTTTAAAATGCGAATTTTCAGTCTTTCATAAGCCTTATCGTTAATAATTCCAAGCTTGTATGTAGAAATTATATGGTGCTCAATAATTCTCGGAAAATGTCAGCTCCGTTTGGATAACAAACATTTATGATACGAGCATTGCGAGAAAATCGATCTATTAACATGGAAATTAACCACTATATTAATTACTACGGTGCAGTAGTCCGTGGAACCATAATACGTAAACATTTTGACTGACGTGTGTGAATAAGCTATCATGACTTCGATCTGTAAAATAAACAACTCGTAATGCTATTTTACCATTTAAGCACTAGATAAATAGTTGGTACACGAAAAGGGAGAACTTTCACAAGCTTGAATTTACACGTTCAATAAATAGTTTACCATTTACCTTGTATTTTTCATCTTTAACGTTGTTTATGCATCCTTATCGCATAAAATTTATGGAAATTGAATGGCATTTAAATTATTGCTCATATCTTGAAATTTGCTTGAAAAATAAATAAAAAATGGCTTTATTTCCAGAATAATATTTTGTACATACTGAAATAATCCAATGTTTGCACAAAAAGCATTATAGTTCATTTCCATGATCAAAGGATATGCATTAACATTTATTTTTTTGTGTCCACTTTTGTCGATATGAAAATTTTTCAAGCAGAAAAAGGCTAGCCAAAGTAATATCCATTTTGGTAAATGAACCAGAAGGAACAAAGGGACCCGAAATGAAAAACGGACAACAGATCTCTCTCTCTCTCTCCATCTCGCACATACAAAAGCTTATCGCATTTCTCTCTCTCTTTCACCCACTAACTTTCTCTTTTAGATTTTACTTATCCCAAATGGCCAAAAATCACAATACTCTCGACTTCCACAATAGGAACGAAAACACGATATGGCAATGGATACAAAAGAGATATTGTTGCCAAATGTGTTTTTTGGAAGCTGAGCACAGAGAGTAAGAGAGCATTCAGTATGAACACACACACTACGTTTATTTGGTTTATTACACTTTTGTTTTAATATTTCCCATTCTCTCTTGATGATATTTGTTGGTTATAGGGCAAGAGCAAGGAGAAAGTAGAATAAAGAAAAAGTTCCATCGGTGCGTTCAACCATTTTTCTGATGATTTCCATTTCATTTGGTCATACATTGGCATCATCACAAGTAAACAAGCGTATATGCACACACAGAGGGAGAGAGAGGAAGAGAGAGAGAGAGTTATCCACCACCCATATTAAAATGGATGCATACATTAGTTGAAAAAGTAAACGCCACAGTGGCAGACTTTCTCCTCGGCTTTTTCACATTATCGTCAGAAAATGTCAAATATATTGCAAGTTTAGTCCTCCCCAAGCATATTTACTTTTTGCTTACGCTGTACACATCCATGAAAACTTTGCAATCTCCACTTTCACTGCTTTCTATTTAGTGAAAGTGCTCTATATTGTGGCTCGCTCTCTCATCGCCAGTACGAATGAAACCGGAGAGAGAGAAATAAGAGGAGAAATGGCGAAAATGTGTAACAGTTAATTTATGACGCTTTCCTCTATCCCATACGATATGAATGTATATTCTAGGATAAAATGTATGCATGCATATTATTATTATTATGATTCCAATTTTGGGCAAAGGCTTTTTGCCTGGTCGTATCATCTCAGTTGAGTGGCAATTGAATGTAGGTTGCATTATGGCTGTGCCGTGTTGTGTAACTTAATTTCCTGTTGATGGCAAAACTCTTCCGGGAGTCCTTTAAAACGCCACTAGTACCACCACCAGCAGCACTACCCTTATTACTTTCTCCACTTTCACTTTTTCCTACTTTGTGTGAAAAAAAACGTGAAGTGGGCACGTACAAAACTTGAACGTTCGCTTAGAGAAAGTTGCATTTTAATTTTCACCATGAATCTCACATTGCTTATATGGTGGTGCTGGTACCGTTACATTTGTTAACTTGCTGCTTGCTTGTCCTCGCGTCCTCCATCTATCTGGATAATTATGGTGGGAGCGTTGCTCTAATATTTCGGACATTGTTACCACCATTTTCTCTTCCATTACAAATGGGTAAAAGGGTTGGGAAAACGTGCCTATGATATGGTGCATGAAAGCAATTGCCATTTTTTCGGAATGGCTTTTCTCACAGAGGAAAGTGGAATCTGATGGTCACATGAAGAGATTTTTTTCATTTCTCGAGAGTGGTGGACACCAGCCAGGCGAAGCTACGATTTCCTGGTTAACATTGTTAACCAAAAAGTTTTCGTTATTTTCTTAAAGGGTGGCCGTCGTCGTTTAGAGAGTTGAGTTCATGAGATAATAAAAGGAAAAGGCTGCAGTGCTATGCCCTGTCTCTTGCACATTTGAGTGGAGGAAATGAAGGGGGAGAAAGTGTGGGAGAGTGTGTGTTTCTGACTGGAAAGACAGTGCAATTAAAATTTACGATTGGAGATTCGTGGGGAAAAGTAAAAATATAAATCAAAGGACAACAGTCGTTTTCTTTTTGCTATTCTGGGACTGCTGCTGCTGCAATTGCCATATATGGTGAGAGAGAGAGAGAGAAAAAAAAGGATTTCTTTCTCCGGGGAAAGCGTAATGTCTTTAGAGGGAAAAAGAACAATTTTTTCAGGCGAAGAAGGCCCATTTTCTTGCTAAATTTCAGCCATTTTGGGGTTCTCAAGTGGAACACCAGATGCTTTCTTCGAGACCCAAAAATGGTCAGTATTGTACGGGAAAAGGCTTCAATGACGAGGAAAACTGTGCTCGGCCATTTCTCTAGAATCCCGTGTAATATAATGTGGTCAATTATTATGAAACATATAAGACTTTTTAAGGTTGACGGGACGGACAAGAAATTTCTTTCAGAGATTTCTTTTTCTTCTCTCTCCCTCAAGAAAAACTAGCAATAGCATGAAGAATTTCTTGCCGCTAGCGGTTTTCAAACGAAAAAAGATGTGTTAATTCCCCTCCATGATAAGAAGTACAATTGGTTATAGAAGGTAGGGAATAGAATGAAAATTCGGTGTAAGCACTTGTGTCAATATACAATCGATTTTGCATGAAATTGTTCTCTCCACTTTCTCTTCTCTCTTTCACAACTGACCCGCTCAAGCACTTTCACCTTCTATAAATACGGTAAATGACACTTGAAAATAGATAAAAAGTGTCCGTGCATGTGACCGGAGAGATTTTGAGAGGAAAATGAAAATATATGAGGGAACTCGTTCCGAATACTTATTATTTGCTTTCTCTCAGGACACTTTCTCTCTCTCTCTCGACCACTTGAAAAAAATACACACTCTTTTTTCTACTTGTCTCTCAAGTCTTTTCGGGAATCTAAAGCCCTTTTTTCATTCAGATTGGATTGTATAAAATGGAATTTATTGAGGAAAATGGTGCTCTTGTTTTCCGATAAAAACCGTATAGCCAATAAAATGCAAGTAGAGCAGAAGACAGGAACAAAAAAAAAAGATTACGAGCTTTGCACACACACACACATACACCCAGACATACTCACGCAAGAGTGAAAAGTGGTACTGAAAATTTTGTTTTAGTTGAGACGATTGCATGTCTGAACAGTGTACACAGGTTCCTTTTTACTGTTCAGTCATTTGGACAGGTTGAGTTATGTGAGAATTATACGAGAAGCTTTACATTTCCTCTTTAGTGTCACCAAAAGGCCTTCATTCAATGGCAAAGAGCAACTAGGGAAAAAGTAGCGCCAGTAGAGACAAAAAATCACCAGCAGTTGAGAAAAAGACGAAAAAATTTTTGCACGGGAAATGAGAGAAAATAATGCAAAAGGAGAAAGTCGTGTCGAGGGAAAGCATAAAGGAGCAGATTGATCTCCGCCCATTGATCTCTATATTTATTTTTACCGTGTGCGTGGATAGTGCTAGAGGAAATTTCGGCTCTCACTCCACTTTCACCAGAGAAATATAAGCTTGTTGAAATATGTGCTCTTCGAATTCAAGATGGGGAGTGATAGTGGAACTTAATCAAGACTTCTGCTTTCCTTTTCTTCCTCTCCTTCTATCTTTTGATGATGATGCGGTGTAGCACTTCATTTGAATACGAAACCACAATAGCTGATGAGGATGACTCAAGGAAGATGAGAGATTGAAATAGGAATACTTTTCCTATAAAAGTTTGCTGTTGTCACTTGAAAAGGAAGACTGATTGCATATTGTCCCCATTGGTTTTTTTCTTCCGGAGAACTGCTGAAAAGGACTTGGAAAAAGGTAGAGGAAAATGTAAAACAAGTAAATTGAAATGGGTTGTCGCTCATTTCCAATTTGAAATGTGAGCTCTAATGATACATTTGTTGGGAAGAGACGTAGTGAGAATATTTTTTAGCGAGAATGGCGGAGGGAAACTCTACAAAGAAAATTGGATGGGATTTTCAAGGCGGTCGGTCTTTACAATGACGGCTTTCCATACTTTCCATCCATTCTAATCTAATCCGCGTGTGTGGAGAAAAACGAGTGGAATAAAAGTTTCCTCTCAAACTTTAAAACATCCACGTTTCCATAAGCAGATTCCAAGATGGAGGCTCCTTCATGATGACATAATGTTTGTCATCATCACGTAATCCACTTTTCGATAAGTGCATGAGAAAAATGGCAAGTAGAAACAGTCAGACTAGTGGGGATAGAGAAAGTGCAAAATCATGAACGGGAAAGTATCCAAAAGTTGGAATCAGCGCTAATAGTGCAGATGATTGTCTGGATACAGACGGAAATGCGGAGGACACCTTCCAATTAGGTATATTGGATCCCCCGTGAATTCAAAAGTCACAAACAAAATCACAACAAAGGCAAATTGATGAGCAGACATGAAAGAAAATTATTTATGCATACGAAAAGGGTTGATTTGGTAAAGAAAAAACTTCAAACAAGATTCTCCTTAAAACAGAAGAAATCCCCAATACCTTTGAACCAATTCTCACATAAAAGAGCAAATCATGCTTTATTTTTTCCTCTAGTCCAATTCTTTTAGCAGTTTATTAAAAATCCTTGAAGAAAATTCCCTCGTTCCTTTTAAAAAACAACTGCAGAGTTTTCCTTGAGCTATATAATTCACAAAGATATTCCATTGTAGTACCACCAACTGTTTATGACAGGGTTAATATTTTTGCCCTAGACATGCTTTTATTTACAGTCTTCATTCAAATCTCTCTTTCTGTATATAACCCGAAAAAAATGCTCGAAAATTCTCACATTTCAGTACATTTAAATCCAGCATTTTTTTTACATTTCCAGTGGACAGCCCCTCTTTAGAGATCTTGTTGGCAGGCAAGGCCATCATCCCATTATATTTATGGAATTAGGTTAAAAGCAAGGAAAAATAATGTATTTTTGGTGCCGTCGTCTGGACGTCAGTGTTTAAAGTATGCTGCCATGTATCCTGATCTTAGCATAATATACAGCACTGCCAAGACAACCTTGTTCCAAACTCCTTGAAACTCCACTACAGTAGTTTTCCCCTCGGAAATATGTAGTTTATGTGAGAAACCGCATTACAAGACGTTTACATTATTTTTTAGCTCATATATTGTATCATGTCAGTATATCAGTGTTTCAAACCATTTTCTTAAACAAAAAACCGCATCTTTCCTGTCAAAATATATCATTATATGAAGAGAAAATGATGTGACAAGGTAAGAGGAAAACATCTCATCCACAAAGATGTTTTGTGACACAAAAATATCCACTTGGCCCCTGTTCCAGTTTCATCTACTAGCCTGCCATATTATCATCATCATCGTCATCATCAGTTTTTCCCACTTTCTTACACTTTCACTATCAACCTGTCATGTCATCTTAGAATTTCATCATTGCCACTAATGGCTTTCACCAGCCCATCTAACTTTTTTCCCTCGGTGATAGAACCTCTGACAAGAAAGGAGTGCTATCCGTTGGTTGAAAACAATGCAGTGTTGATACAAGTTTTAGAGTAGAAGTCTAATTACAACCTGTCACAAGTGGTTTCCACACTTTTTCCACGTTCTAGCCACTCACAAACTTCAACATAAAATGTTCAACAGACTCCCAAAACAGATAATGTCTGAAGTTCCGATTTTTTTGTTGATTTTCTTTAAACAAGTTCTACTGCGGGAGATGGAATCAATCTAATCATTTCATGTGGAGCTTATTCTCCACGTGACTGGACCTAATCATATATCTGTAAAATTTGCTGAACAAGAGCAAATATTACTGATGATAAATATTTATTCTATGTCTTTGCTTTCATTCTATCCGATGGGGGAGATGAAAGGTTAATCTGAGAAAAGAGAAACTGAGTTTGTTTGCTCTCCTACTTGCTCGCAATCTCCTTCTAATCAACTACCAAATCACTAACGAGCTCTCTTTAGACAAAGTGAAAGTGGTGAAAGCAGCATTTTCTTTGGCTCATTAAGGAAGAAAAAAACAACTCTAAAGGTTTTTCTGGTAGCTGTATAGATACATAGTATGCCATCTCTTAGACATAATTTTCTAGTGAAATGATATAGACAAAACGGAAAAATTAAGCTGATTCTCAAGGGGTACTTTCTCTTCATGTGTGTTTGTGTGTCTATGTATGTATGTGGAAAAAGTTAATAAAGACATATTTTTCCTTTCAGGAAACTAGCTTATCCCAGCAAGTGGGTTGAAGAGGAAACACATGTGTTTAGACCGAGACCACCTTCTTTGTAATTATCGACAAATTTTTTAAACAGGCTCTTCAGTTCTGTCAAGTGAAAGTTGTTAACAAGATGGGTGCTAGTGATAACAATAATAATGATGACCGAGCTACTTGTAAATTGACTGGCTTTTGGTAATGATGATACAAAACGGAGAAAAACAGACCTTCTGGATGCATGATTATTGTAAACACATGAGCTTACCATTAAGTTAATAGGCTTGTTTTTTTGCTAAATTCTCTGAAAATTGTATCATTTTGCTGACAAGGAGAATAATAGGATTCGCCAGGTAAAAGGGGTGCAGTTTTCTTTTGGAGATATAACAAGCTAATTTAAATTCTTGCTCATCTGTTTAAAAGGAAGCCAAGTCTAAACATTTGTTTAACTTATTGAAAATGAAAGCACATCAAGAAAATAATGAGATGTAAAGAGGGAAATTGTAAACTGGAGACCAAATTTGGTCCAACGAAAATACTTTTTACATTTTAGAAGTAAAGGTTTGTTTTAATAGCACTTGAGAATGACTACAAATTAATTTTATTTTTCAAATGTGCAAATGCACAGGAGAAAAACAATTTAGACACGATGTAGAAAAGTGTCGCTAGAAACGGAGGGACCCTTGAACGGTCAACTGGAAGAGCAAGACACTAGTAATCTCATCTAGTATTTAGCGTCACTTCCCATAAAACTTTCCTCGCAAGAGGTATAAATTAATTTTGTGTTTATTAGGAAATGCAAAAGAGAAAGTTTTTGTCAAGTCGAGAGCAGTCTTATTTATTTTACTTGATGAGTACAGGCACTTGTTCCCTTCTTGCCTCTCCCAGGCATCCACTCCAATTTTCAAAATGCCTCTTCCCATCTGCATGACTACTCCTGAAAACCTTGTATCCCTAGACGCATTATTCCATCACAGTGCAAAAACTCATCATGTCAGAGTCATCAGTGTAAATAATTTTCGGGTTATATATACACACACAAAGAGAAAGAGTGGAATCATTATGTAAATAAATCCATATGTTAGCGAATCTTGCAAATTAAGTTTTCTCAGAAGCGAAACATGAGATTCATAATATCTGGGTACACGCGCTCAGAGAAAGTTTTCAGCTCAAAAGAAAACCATCTCTTCATTCTCAATGTAGCTCATCAAAGTCGCACCCCTTTAAACACACATAAAATTTTCCACTCCACATTACTCATTCGGTTTTCTCACAATCAGTATAATGGGAAAATCGAGAACAATAAAAAATCCAGTATGATGGCTTTCTCTCTTTGGAATATTTATGATATTGTTATGCCTTTACACTTTGGAGAAGAGAAGCCAATGCATTGTCGTCATTTTACATTTCGCTGTTATCTTGAAAGCCCATAAAGCATCGAGTCGCTCACACACACATTGTGAAATGAATCCCTTTATTTAATTTCCCGTGAAAGTGAAGTGAATTGATTTATTTCACCTTTTTCATCATCGTCACCATCATCATCCGTTTTCTCCACACACAACTCTCTACTCTTCTGGATCGTTGGATCTTAGCACCAATGGATAATAGCACCCATTTAAATGCATGACAACAGTGGAGGTTATCAATTTTCACCAGGACAGCGAGTAATACATACACAGAGAAAAATATATAGTAGAAATGCTTTCACTTTTTTTACTTTCACCGGAGGAAATCTCAGAGTTTCTAAAAAAAAACGACTGTATCGAAATCAATTGGGGTAGTCCATTTGCGAAAAAAAATATTTCCTTCACATTTCAAATAAATATTGAGGGTTAAGCCAAGTTACGCTAAACGTGAATGACCCCAGTTTTCTCCACCTATACCGTTTTTTATTTACCCATTTGAAAATTGAAACTGTCAGATTATTGGCTCATGCACGATAAATTATATTATTAAAAGAGAGAAGAAGCAGCCATACTTCCACTCCAAATAAAATGCCTCTTTGAACTTTCTCCCAGATACTTTTCTTTCTCTAGACACACACACGAGAAAATAAATATAACACACTCAATCATCAAGAAACATTATAGCTTTTGAGGAAAAACCCATTCCATACATTTTCTCCTTTTCCTCATTGCGTTTATCTTCTGGAAATGAAGTAGTTTGCGCAATACACACCGATACAATTTTTTTCTTCTCCTTTTCCTCAAAAAGTTCACTATTACCAAAAACACATTGAAAGATCGTCATGGATCATATTTCATTCCCTTTTCTCCTTTTTCCCTTCTTAGCCCTGCATTTTAGAAGGGTAAACACATAATTCACTGGAACATGTCATTACCGTAGGAGGACTGACGTAATGCGTTTCTCGTAATTCTCAAAGAAGCCTGCATTATATTATTGTTATTCTCCGTGTTTTTCGGAAATGTCGCCTGTTTCAAATTGCCAAGGCATGCTTTCACTTTTCAACTTTCTCTCTGTTTTTCAGACTGATGGCTTGAATGTTGACGATGATGATGATAATAATAGGGAAGATATATAGTGGAATGTTGGAAGGTAAATGAAATAACTTTGGTCGACGGTTTCTGTCGTTTTTCTACTCTCTCCCGCCACCACTCTCTAATAAAAGCAACATGAATTTATTGTATCTACTTTTCCCATTTTACCTCAAGGATCTCATCTGGCAACGAAATGAGCAATATAATTTTCACCGCTGCTAATATTCTCCTCGTATTATGTTCCCTGGCAGGCAAAAAGCATCAAGATCATTCGCATCGTCACTGACAGAATAGATGAAAGTTATTAGGTGAACAACACACACACACGTATCAAAAGTGAGAGAAAGACAGCAATGGAAGAGAGACCTACATGTGCACATGCAATGATTCTCTCTCTCTCTCATCTTCTTTTCCCAAAATTAATTACCAAGTTCAAAGAGGATCAAAAGGAGCAGAGACGCTTTGTGTATGTGAGTCTCTATCCGTCGAGTGTTTCGTTTAGGTGCTGTAACAAATTCTACGTTCTCGGATATGGAGAACGTGTAAACATTCACGAGTTGAAGTTTACGATGGTGTTTATGCATTTTGGTGGATGTCTTGTCATAGATTATCTCACTGTTTCTGGTAGAACATTTCACGTAATCTACACGGCTTACCAGGAAATTTCATTCTAATCACGTTTCAAAGTAAAAATGGATAATTTCTAGTCAAACTTGTCAATAATCATTCTATTCACTTTTCCATGGTGTCATTTCATTTGAATCTTCAAACACATTCCTTAAAACTAATCTAAAGCTCATATATTTGTCATGTTATTTTCATGCTTATTTTTCTCAATTTTTTCCCTCGTTTCCCTCTCGGTACAGCTTTACAGCGTCATTATTCGCATCGTAAGAAGGAAATAAGAGGAGTTTCGCGAAGGGAAAGTAAGAGGAAAAAGGAGGAAATATGTTGTATGATGACTTTACGCTCTCATTCTTTTCCCCCTTCTCTTCTGTTCTTCTGTATTCCTTTTTGTTTCACAGCTTTTTCTACTTATTTCATGTATTAAGGGGAAAAAACTCGAGGAGAAGGACAGGAAAGACGAGAGAAAGACAGAAACAAAGCGAGTAGCGTAACACATGGAATGGCATTTTCTTGAGTGAAAAGCAGAAGAAGAAGAAGAAGAAGGAGCAGTAGTTGAAGAGGCAAAAAGTAAAAGTAATAAGATTGGATGATTTGATAAAATGGATGAGGGAGAATGAAATAAGATGGAAATGGAGTATTATGGCATAGCTTTCTACATACATTTCTATACATTCCTTATCCTACAATTTTATTCCTGTTTTTTTCTTCCTTTGACTAAAAAATTCTTGTTCTTTTTTATGTCTCCTCTCTTTTTTTCTTTTACTTGTGTGGTGGGTGTAATGCTCTTCGTTCTCTAGTACTTCTTATTGTATTACTTGTATTTTGTATTTTTTTAAAAGAGAAGGCAGCCTCTAGTCTTGTGTATATTTAAGCCTATTACTTTCTCCTACACTTTCACAGGAAATGATTTTATACGATGATAGGAGAAAGGATATCTGAGGGAAAGAGAAAGTATAATAAGTATAGTATTAAACAGACAGAGAATTTTCTTGTTGGCTTCTCTGTTTTAAAACCAGTATGCTCCTACTTTCTCTGCAATGTACCAGCAGAAAGTTAATATCCTTTTGTGGAACACAACCTTTTGCTTCTCTTTTTTCTCGCCCCTTTTCGCTCACTCATTTTGTCCTGTGTGTGGACTCCCTGTCTTGTACATTTATGGATGGCATAAAATGTCTTCAAATGGCTCGTAAAATTTGTGTATATACTAAAGTAAAAGTGAGAAGTAGTACTTTCCCTCAAATATTGAAGCCCTTTTCACTGGACAGAAAGTATATGCATAAAACTCTATTCAAAGTTTTAAGCGATTTCCATATAAAAAATAATCCCGGTTTCCGGTTGCATCCCATTTCGGAATATTTCCCATCCCTGGTATTTTCAACTATATGTATACTCTCCTCTACAATAATAACAAATTTTATATTCAATTCTTCCCATTAAACTTGGGGGAAAATACAAAGTGGAGAGAATACTGTGTAAAAAACAAGGGAAAGTTAAGGTTCCTTGATAAAACGATGATAATAATAATAATAAAGGTGCATATAGTATCCATCACGTAGCCCGAGTCACTCTTTCTCTCCTCCTCTCACGTTTCTTTTTTACTGACTTTTTGGAATTTAACGTCTAGACATTTTCTCTCTCTTTCTCTCCATTTCTACCTTTCCTTCATTTTCTCCTTATTACGCCTAAGGGATCCTTTCTGGCCAACACTTTTTCTGAATAATAATCATATCATCTTCGCAAGCCTTATTATCATCATCTTTATCATTATAGCAGACTCTTCCAGTGAAAGTGCATACATGCACACACATAGCAATGTGGTAACCATCATCTTCAAAAGGATGAAAAAAGTATAAAAGGATGCGGCCAAATTCCAACGAGAATAACTTGAGAGTAACATCAAAAGACATGTACACACATACACACCATCATCATCCTTTGCCATTTATTTTCCTCTCCTCCTCCAATTCATGGTTATCCTTTTCCAGTGATGATGGCACCACTGGTCCCTTTCTCCAGGAAAATTCCTTTGAAAGGGGCTCTACCTCTTTTGTAGAAATCCCGAAACAGAAAATGTATCTCCACGAACATGAAATATCAGATAAATAAAAAGTTTCTCTGTAGGGACTCCATCTTGATAAAAAATCAAAAAAGAAAGTTTACTTTTATTCTTTTTGAATCAAGATGAAACATAACAATGTATCAATGATGTATACATGTATTGTATGGGTACATTGTGATGATCAACAGAAATGAGTGCACGTTTTCTTTCTCGCTGCCCCTAAAAACGGACGCACGTTCGGTGAAATCTGTCCAGCGACACACGTGATTCCATTGAGGTATCCAAAGTCATGTCCGATCCCTGTTCGTTATTTCTCTTTTTTATCGCTTGTTCCGACTCTCATATTTACCCTTCTCTCTGGCTGGGAAAAAGTAGTGTTTTCTTAACAAGAGAGTATGAAAGTATACAGTGTGTGGAGAAAAGGAAACTGTGTATCTTTTTTGGTAAACGGCAACCAAACTGACTCTGCGTGACACACTGCGGCAAAAGTGTTGACTCTCGTCGGATACAGGACGGAGGAGGCACTGTGCAATTTGCTTTTTTCTACTCATTGCCAAGACGATAACGTTTTATTTCGAATTTTAGCAGAATGCAATAGTATCTGGTTAAGTATGGGAAAACAAATTATAAACTTGTCAATTAGTCTATCTATTTTGTTTTGAGTTGCTCAGAATTTCATACTGTTTTAAAACATTATCTGAGATGTCATCTCATCCTTTGCTGTAATTATCGCGTCTCCTCAATTATGTTACACTTTGTTCGAAAAATTTATTCCATAATATACAAATGTAAAAGCGAAAACGGTATGAAAAACGAAATGTGAAATAGACATTGATTTCTTCTTGCATTGTTTTTCATACTCGTTTCCTCAAGCTATAAGAGCTTTAAATGATGTCATATCCCAGTGTTTTTAACATTTCATTTCTTAAGACTTTTTTCTTGTCATTCTTATGTATTCGGAGAAAGAAATTTTAAGAAAGATAAAAAGAGAATCCTATATATACGCGAGTGTATGTATTACCCGAGGAGATAAATGCTAGAGAGCAGTGATGCTGTCTCCATTCTCATTTTCGGATGCTTCTCATCTTAGCTAGGGTGCCGCATCCCCATTCTCATCATCGTCATCCTCCTTTTTTCCTCCTTTCTCTCTGTGTAGCTCCGATACTTATACTCAGCGCATTCCTAAACTCTAAACAAAGTGAAAGCAGTAAAAGGAGTGGTAGTGTGTTTTCTTTCTCTCTCATTCTCTTCCCTTTCCATTTGATGACTCGCTATAGAGAACATTTTGCCAAGGAAAAGTGCTCTCATTTCCCTTCTGTAATAGAACAAGTTCTCATTCCTACAATGACTACTGCTTCTGCTTCTGCTGCTGCTGCTCCTACACAATCACTATATGATGATCATCATGAAGCATGGTAAAAGTAGTGAAAGTAGTAGGCTCTTTTGTATCCCAGCCAAAATGACGACGACACCACCACACACATATATGCAAGCAGAGTGAAAGCAAAAGTAGAGAAAAAACGACTATTTTTCTCTCTGAGAGAAAGTAAGAGAACATGGGAAAGCTAAACTCTCCCTTTCTCCATGTATCTCTCTCTCTCGACATGAGAGTTTCAAAAGGAGCAAGTATTTTCAGTCTTGCGTACTCTTCAATCGATGTCTGTATGTCGAGCTGAACTGAGCCTGCATCTTGTTCTCGCAGCAGAGCAGCATCCTCTCCTTCCCGTCACTTGTTTGTTTCTCTCACACGAGCAAAAAGGAAACTGAAGGAGAATGAGACAGTATGTATTTTTTGAGTGCTGCGAAAAAAGTAATGTGGCAATAAGAGAGTACATTTTTTGTAAAAGTGAAAGTTGTGGCGGTCGACACATTTTTAGTGAGACCAATGTTTTCCAGGAAACGGAAGAGTGAAAGTGAAACGATACAAAGTAGAAATAATTGTAACTGAAAACAAACGATTTTTAGAATAACGGCTTGTTTTTTAAAAAGAAAAGGTGTCCAATCGTGCTTTCGTTATTTAAATATTTTGGAATTAAAAACTTTGGTAAGTAATTCAAAATATTTTCTCATCACATTTGATAATGCGATAAAATTCGTCAAAGCTGAATTTTTCCGTGAGAAATCTGAAAATCTGATACTTCTGCGGTTTTCCTTTTATTGCTCTCCAAATACCAATGACGATTCGTCTTATCCCCAGAAAAGAATTTGAGAACTCCCAGGTGTCCATTTATTTCGTCACACTTTGTCAACTAAACTGGCCACACTATCATTTTCATTAAATTTATTACTACTTGTTTTTCCCCACTTTAAAATCTTTGAGTTTTCCCGTCCAAACAAGATTGTATTTGCTTCACAACATCAACTACACATTATTACATTTCTACCATCATGAATTGCCTACGTGACAAGTTCAATCACACATGGTGGCGTTTTCTCCGTCCTTACTTTTATTACCCGATTTACCTGATTTACTCTACGGAGTTTTCTACCCTGACATTATATTTTCCCTGTGAAAAACCTACTTATTTTTTCATAGAAACCTGAAAAAATGCAGGAAGGAAATATATAGGCGATCTCGTAAAAATATATAGGCATATGCACCAACTTTCATTTCATTTTGGTAGCCCGCATGTTGCTGATAAACCTATTTACAATTTTTTTTGCCTCCACTCATTCAATGAGGATGATACTGATGGAGGAAAACAGGAGGAAAGAAAAGATCACAGAGGATACGTATGCATGCATACGAGATTAGGTTTAAGAATAATGTCCCATGTGACATAGATGGGCGGAAGAAGATAGGGAGCATAATAATACGTGTGTAATGTTTATATCTGCTTTGCAATATTATAAGGAGGGGATGGGTATTAGGATTGTATACAAAGTAACAAGAATAAATGCCGTGCTCTTCCTCCTTCCTTCCGTTTATAGCCGATTTTCCTAACAAAATGTTTCGCTGGGTTTACTCCAGTATCTTTTCGAATTGAATAGAAAATCAGCAAAAACATTTTTTTCCAGGCGAAAGTAAGCATACTGCTTCTTACACATTGTCATTCATCTTGACGGTTTTAATCTAAACAAAAATTGAATTCTTTGTGAAGGAAAGGACGGATGCATAATAATGTGGAATAGAGCATGAACCAGATATAAATTTGACATGACAGTCGTACAGTCTCTGTGACAACAACTCTTTAGCAGATTATTATTGAAGCATTATTCTCGCTATTTATAAATTTAAAGGGTGATATTTCTAATGGTTTTGAAAACTGTTCAAAGAGCAAACTATGCATTTGGAGACATGTTTTCTCCTACTTTTCTTTTTCTCTGAAGAAAATACACTTTATATACATTTCCTTTTTCTTTCTGGCCGAAAGCCAAATACTATTCTTTTGCTTTCACTTGCTTTCTCTTTCCACGTTTCTGAAAATTTTCTCTATATTTGGCTCAGCCCAGAAGACGAAAAAAAAAACATAAAAAGAACTTATTCTTTTGCTTCTTTTTTCTTATTCATACGTTGTTTCTTTTCAGCCGTTTATATGCGCAAACACTGACTTTTATAGTTGTACAGTCTATCTGTACACGTGAATAAAAACTATTTTTGTTTGCCAAGTCTACCCACTGCTCTGCGGCTCTCTCTCCCCACATTGCTTCAAAATTTGCCTTCCCTTTATCCATCCACACTCTCATGTGGAGAGATAGACAAGAGAGAGAAAAATCTCTGCTGGATAAAACTATTTGGTTTTTTGGCAAACTTGTTTTTCCCACAGACATACATAGGTACTTTCTGACGGACACAAAAGGATTCTCTAATCTTTCGTGTTGCTGATGTGTGTAGTAGTGGCCTATGGACATTGTCTTGACGACCACAAAATCCCAGCGAACTTATCTCTCAACCATATAGATTTTTTCCTTACCCTCCTCTGCAGGTTTTCGTGGCAAGCATAAAATCGCACGAAAGCTTCACTGATTTAAAAAATATTCATACTTTATGAGCATTTCTCACGCGCTCACGCTTTTGTTATCTTTATAATAGCTTTATTACTATTTTCCCTTGGCAGGATCGTAGATCCGCATTCCAATAATCGGCCAAAACAATAAAACAAGTGGTAGCTGGTGATTCCGTACAGTTCACACAAGGTGGTCTCCCCGGTCGGTCGATTTATGATGTTTACCATTAAAAATAGCAATAATAACAGGAACTATCTCTGTCTGGACGTAGACAGGAGCAGTGTGAAAATTTAACAACGAAGAGAGAACCAAGTGATGCGGGAGTTTGACTTCCTGATAAAAAATCAATTGGTTGTGGATCCCCATAAACTGGAACGATCATTAGCACCACCATTATTACACTATCTTTCCTGCTGACACTAGGAATTGATAACGTGAAATATCATTATATTGGACGTTTCGTAATAGTTTGATATGACTTTGCATCGAAAACGCTCCTGAAGCACGCACCAGAAGAAAGTTTGTGTGCCAGTGAAAGGGGGAACTGAGGGTAGACAAACGACTTCCTTTTCAAATGCTAATACCCGTAATAAGGAGCTCCCTTTTCAAAATAAATTGTACTTGCTTGTTGCAAAATATTGCGCAATGCCGCACTGAAATCTACTTGTGCTCGTGTAGCATCACTAGTTCACATCTTTGAACGAGAGGATTCTATATTGTACTTTCACTCAGCCAACGAGCCAATAATAACAACAACTCAATAATAATAATAGCAGTAGTACAAGCTTTCTCCCGAGATTCTTCTCATGCAACATGTTGGGAGACTCAGGAAAGATAGGTGGTGAGTATATGGGCAGAATTGGAAGATTGATCGTTTTTTACATGGATGGCTTGTTAGCGGGGTCGAGCAGATGAATAATAGGGAAGAAAAGCTGTTGTGATAATAACATCCCGTGCCCAATAATAATGATGCTGCTTTTATCGCTGAATGTCCGTGTACTAAAGGTTGTACAAACGATAGGGTAAATATTATTGGTGAGTTGTGTCTGGGAAGGAAATCATTATGCAGTTATACGAATAGCCAATGTGCCACTAAAAAACTGAGATTTAATAAATAGACTAGCTGTTAAAAACTAATTGAAATCACCAAGTGATGTCACTTTAATGATTCTCTTAACCCTTTTTAGTATAAGAGGAAGTTATGAAATTGAAGATCCTTCTCGTAAAAAAATGACGGTTTTTACTCCCCCACAAAATTTTAATATTCAGCTATTTTTACAAGCCTATAAAACATGGTATATATAGCGAACGCTTAGCTTAAACTGCCTGTCTCTTTTACAAGGAGCAACTATTCTTTAATTGTTTACTTTCCCTTGAAAAACCCCTTCTGCCATTATACTTAGGAGAAAGCAATATCGGAAGAGCGGTGAAAGTACAATGGCTAAAGTGGAGAAAATAGTTTTTTACTAGGTAATAAAAAGAACCACACAGATAGCTGGTGGCGTGCCTATTGGATTAACAGAGTTTATTATTTTGTGGGAATAAGGACACTAAAGAAAAACTATTTTTCCTGGTGGTGGAGTCAAGTTGATGTTATTATTTGGGGGGGATTTCGCTACTTAGTTGATGGGTTGATTTGATGCTTGCATAGTTGGAAAAATAATAAATGGGAAAGTTTTCCTAGCTGAAAGGGAGAAAGTGAGCAACTAAAAACGAGGAAGAGAGCATCGTCGACGAAAGAGAGAGAGAGAAACTCAATTAATCAAAGATGACATGAGACCACCAGGTTTGTTGTCGTCTAACAGGCAGGCAATCATTTATAAAAATTTTATAGGAGAAGGGTAGCAGAATGCAAACCACTGCTTTTACCTTTTTTGTCAGATTTTTTTCTCCTAATGCCTCTCTACAAACAAAATATCCTGCAGACAGTTTTGACGGGACAGTCGTAAATCTTCCAATTTTCTCCGCTTAAGAGAGCTAATAAATTCAATTTTTGTTGTGGCTTATTAATATGCTAAAATTATATAAAAATGATTTGCCACCAATGAAAACACAGAGGAGATACAAGAATGACAGGAGATCTATAGACAAAAGTTTGTAGTCGTGACTTTCCCTTCTTTTTTATGAGTGGATTGTGATCCCCCTAATTTTATTCGGGAATTTATTGATCCAACCTACTTTTCTCACTCGCTCATATGCACACAAAAATTGAAAGGGAAAGTGTGGAGAAAGCTAAAAATATTAGCAATATCTATTTCTCGATACTACCACCATTATTATTGCTCGCATATCGACTTTTTGTATTTATCCACACGTACATCCCGAGCGCAGAACAATGGAATCTCTCTGGAGGAGAAGGAGAAAAGCTGCAGGAGAAAGTTCTCATGTTAGATGACTCCAACGAGAGAGCAAGAGCAGCGGACAAATTACACGCTCATTCCTTTCCTGCTGAGTTGGCGTATTGTACTTTTTAGCCGAGACTGTGTGAAAGATATTGCCTCTTGTTTCAAGAGTATATCGGCTTTCCCAGATGCAAAGTCAGCTTTTAAAAAATATGGCTCCCGTTATGTGTACCCTTTTGGATGAAAACGCTTTTCCACAATATTAATTACAATGCATTTATTTCCAGCCTCCTTGTCTTGCCTCCTGTAATGGACACTTATCTGAAGAAACTATGAAATGGCACGAAATACATGTCCATTCAAATAGAAGAATTTATCAATTGTCAGAGTGGAAACGACAATAAAATATTTTCCATTCAATGTAGATTCCTCTAGAATGTATGGGAAAAGTTATTTTCGAACACTTGACATGATTGAATGAATCAACCAAGTCAACGAATATTTTACATTGAGTGTGTCATTCCCAAGAGACTACACGATTCCGTTCCCCTTTGGTTCCGCCTGACATTTCAATGTCGTTCGGGTTGCCTGCTCTTTCGTTCCGCCTCCAGCTACCCTTTCTCCCTCTCTCTATTTGTTTATAAAGTTAAACAGCAGCAATACAAGGGAAATGTTGAGTGCAAAGAAAAAATGCTCTTCTCTATTTTCAATGGAAGGCGATCAATCAGGTCCAGGCGAGAATGCTAGAGACTTCTTTAGAATTTTGAAGACATGCACACTACTCTACTTGCTCTCTCCACTGTATCTTTCCTGCTTTCTTCTCGATACAAAAAATGGGATCCTTTCTTTATTTACTCTACGGACCCATTGAACATACGGTCTTGTGGAATCATGCATGCCTTCTTTCTCCTGTAGAAAGGAAACATCTTATTTTGGAGGGAGCAAAAACGAAAAAAGTTTCTCTACGGATCAATAATTAATTAGGAGGCACAGGGGAGTCTTCTCGACTGACTCATGGTTACTCTTTACTCCCTTACAGTGTACATGGTCATCTGACTATTTTTTGGAGATGAATTTTTTTCTAGAGGGAAGAAGAAAAAAAAATAAATTAAACGATGTCAGTCAGATGAGAAGACAGGAGGAAAAGAGATCTTTTCAGCTTTTGCTCCATTTTATTTTGTATCGGGCACCTAACAGACGGTATAATCAAAAATTTACGTACTCCACATGCTCCAGAGAGCAACAACTGCCGAGGAGAGAGGGTTAGCTCATTGAGTTATTTATTCAGAAGTGAAAGGTGGATAATGAATATACATGAATGGAGGAGAAAGGTAAAAAACAAATACTGAGAACGCTTGGTCTCTCTACCCGAGATTTTACGTGTTTGAGGAAGCAGGAAAAATGGGGTGGCTAAGGTGCAGTGAATTTTAATTAACAACTTTCACTCACTGTTTCGCAACTAAAGTGAAGAGAAAGTTGTATAATTTGTTGGTACAGAATGTTATGCAACTGAAACTTCTAATTTGCTTTTCCGTTATTTTTTTGCAGGGCTTTCCTTCCCCCTTTTCTTCAAAATAAGATGAAAATGAATCCCTTGAGCTGCTGCAAACGCATTTCAGATCCTTCCAAAGAAGTTTTGAAGGAGTGGAGTGGGATGGCGCTAATATCATGAGATGTATTAGGACGATGATGCTGATGACTAAAGGACAGGATTGGGGCTCGCATATTTCCCAAGTGACACTGAGAATGCTCGTGTGGCTGTTTGCGCTGATTCTTGGAGGAGGCTTTCCAAACGTGCCTACGGGCATTTACGGAAATCCAGATGCGAAGCGGCTCTACGATGATCTTCTCAGTAACTACAACAGACTCATCCGTCCTGTTGGTAATAACTCGGACAGGTTGACGGTCAAACTGGGACTTAAACTGTCACAGCTTATTGACGTGGTAAGTGCCTCAAAAACCCTAAATCTAGGTATAGAACAGAATGAAAAGGAAATAAAGAGGATTTTCGTTTTAAAATAATAATCAAAGTGAAAAGCACTTTGACTTGTCTGTCATCATTTTCCCATTTATTCCCAAACCACCAGACTAAAATAAACTGTAAACTTCAAAGACTACTTTTCTCTGACTGACCACTAATCACTTTCTCTTCGAGTTTTAGTGAGAATTGGCCACACTCACGAACAAAAGCAATAAAAAAATTTCCTTAAGAGAGGAGAAAAGAGAAAGCAAAAGGAGAAAGCATCTCTGAACTAGTGTGGCCTGAATAACGCTTTTATCTACGTGTTTTTTTCTACTCGGCTAGTCAAAAAGGAGAGAACAAATTACAAAGTTGGCTTTCGCACTGTTTTATTGATATAAAGGAAACTTTGAAAGCTACCCACAAATATTTCTATATGAACAATTTTAACAGCACAATTTTACTTCTCTTCCACGAGAGTAGCTCATAAGAAGTGTAGAATTTTTCACTCCATACCTACACATCTCTCTACTGCTCTACACTTTCACCAAACACGCGTTGCTTACAAATGACAGTGAAAACATGAAAAAGATAAAATAAAAAATATCTTGTATAGAATTAAAGTCACTACCACCAAGCAACGCTTTCCCTCCCTCCCTTAAAAAGAAAGTTGTGTATATGTTGCTGGTTGGAAGCATAGTCTTCCTTCCAATATCGATTTTTCTTTCACAGACAATGAACTGAAAAGAAACGACTTCTTACACATATCTCCCGCTTTCTTTCTCTCCCTGCTTGTGAGTCTATCTCTGTGTATAGGCTCAGTGGACCAAAAAGATGGTATTCGCTCTATCTTGACTTGCCTGCTTATTTTCTCCATCCATTCCATAAATGTTCCCTGTTCGCCTCCTTCTTTCCTCTTTTTTGACAATAATGAAAATAAAATGGAGAAAGCAAAACTTTCTAATGTGGCTTTGTGTAATACTTTGTAAGAGTAAAAATAGAAGAAAGTAAAATGAAAGTACCTCTCTTTTTTAAATATCACACAAAAAACTAGTTTACGCCAAACTTGCTTTTAGCGATTACATATTACTAATGCAAAAGTGTTTGCTGTTAGTTTCTCCTCATGTTGTTGTTATTATCAATGTAGAACAAGAGTATTTTACACAAGACAGGAAAACGGACTGACGGGGAAGAGAAAGTTGTTAAGTAGAAAATGTTTGGACAGCTCAAGGGATAGCTACATATATAGAGTATTATGTTTCATTAGCATATATTCTCTCTCATATATTCTGTTTCCTCTCACATATTTATGACCTCAGTAGTGTGTTTCCTTTTTTTTGCAAATTAGAGTCAGGAAAAAGCGTAATTACAACTATGTATTATGTTACAACTCTGTCAACATCACGATTGTCCATTCTCTCCTCCTCCTCCATACAACTTTCTTTTCCATATCTGAGGGCAATGGAGGATACATAATCCGATCTTGAGCTTGATGTCCTTCTCCGAAAAAGGGATTATTATGACTGTTATATTCCCCCAGAGTATTACTTTCACTCTTTCAGCTTTCTCTCTTTTTCTCGGTGGTAGCCTCTCCACTAATGGCCTGGTCTCATTGTATCTCTTTTCCAAGATCATGAGTTTTGATGTCGGAACTGATCTGACAATCATATCATATCACTCATACAAAAATATGAGAAGGGAGAAAGCTATATGATTTTTTTTCATGTTTTGAGCTTCATTCCATGACTTTTGACTCATTATCTATGTCTTAATGATTTATAAGAAATTATATAAAAAGAGTTACGAATACCTAGAGAAGTTGGTGTGCAATTTTTAGCTCGTAATGTTTCTGGTTCGCCTTGAGACAAAATTTAGGACCTACACAAGCAGAGAGAAAACAGAAAGAAAGCTACATAATCGGATCTGGCGAGGAGGCTGAAAGTCGTAAATAAACAGGGAGAAAGGGCAAGAGTTGGTGGAAAAGAGAGCGAAAAGCAAGCCACTTAAATAGAAAAGAGTGTGTGTATTTTGTGTACTTTAGTGAGAGCAAACATACTACACACGAAAGAGTGTACATGTCTGCTCAGGGAATGAATGATGCAGTTAATGTCGACTTTTGGTGTATCTGCCTCTATACTCACTAGTAGTAGCAAAATATATATGGATGCTGGTATTTGTGTGTGCAGCAGTAAGGAAAAAAGTTATGAGTTTGTAGCAACTTGCAAGGCACTTGGAAATTATTGACTAGTTTATTTTGAAGCCAGTACACTAGTACTTGAGAAAGTAAAATGAACAGAGAAGGAAGAAAAAGGAGAGCGAGAAGAGCATTTTGTTGTTTTGTGGTGGTAGTGGTAGCAGCTCTCTCTCTGTGCTGCTTTCTCCTTGACCTGTAAAAAAAGCTCGCTTCAGATGGGACACGGAGGACCAACATTTTCTCGTCTTGCTATGTAACCCTTCCATTTCATGAATGTGTTTGTGTTATCTTTTGGTTTCAAATACACTTGAAATATTCTTATGCCTCCGTACTCTACGACTTTGTGCTCTTGCTGTTTTTCTATCTATATTTTAATCCAAAATCATTCTGCTTTCGTTTACTCCGTTGTCAATCCCGTCCGTCTAAAAAAAATTCTACGCATTTTTTCCTCTACTAAATCTCATTGAAACCAGGCTGCTTCCAAACAGCAACCGTTGTTACTGATTTTCTCTCTATATCAAAATCCTGACCAGGATAAGTAGGATTTCCTCTTCTAAATAGGCAGCTTTAGTTAATACGCCTCCACCGATGGTATTGCTTTCCCTGTTCTGTATTCCATGGAGAAAGAAGCAAGTGTGTGTGTGCTACTAGTAGTGTATTAATGAGTCGCCGTAAAATTGACAAATTTTCCTCCCTGGGCAAAAACAAAGTAGTGTGTGTTTTACAAAGGCGGAAAGTGGAAGAGACAGATAGCTGGAAGGAGATAAAGAGAGTATTCTCCCTCTGGAATATAAATACGAAACAAACTCATCCACTTCATATACTACTTTTACACATACATTCCTAAATAGAAAGAGAAAATACCACTTGAAAATTTTCAACCATGTTTATTCCGCCGGAGACATTTTATGTCGGGATAAACTACACATATATGAACATACCTTACATGCTCATGGTGATCATCATCAGAGTCTTTTATTTTGTATTCTTTGGAGCAGCTTGGGTACATGCATTACCATATAACAAGATGTTGATGAGGAAAGGGGAAAAGGCTTGAGAGTAGGCTTATTCCTGCTCCGACTTCCACTTGGCTCTGCATTCACTCAGTTTTATTTTGTCACAAGAAGACTGGGGAAAACCGTATACATTATTAGATGTATGGGCCATTTACTACTTCCTCTGGGTTTTCGCAAGAGCCGGAGAGAGAGAGAGAAAGAGAAAGGGGGAAATAGTCTGCATGATTTTGCTTCTAGCAATGGCAGCACAAGAGAAACTTTTCGGTTGATCCGTACTTACAAAACTCATTTATTTTCTCTGCTAACAGCAGCAGTTCTTATACTATTTCAGGTTACCATATAAAGTAGCGCCACTTATGCTGTTGAATGCTTTCACAGTCATCATCATGATCATCATCCTTTCTCTGTGATGATCCTACTTGAAATTTATTCCCGTGTAATAAATATGCAGTGTGTGATGACGTAATGTGCAAAAATTATTCTCTTGTTTGTCGCACTCTCTAGCTAGTTTATAAAAAAAATTTGGATGCTTTAAAACTATTTTACTGAGGAAATGCACGGATAAAAAGGAATATTAAGGATGACCGAAGGGGAAAGTAAATGATTACAAGTTGAAAGCTGATGAGATAATCAGACATGTACTAAAGAGAACAACTTGGATGAAAAAAGAGTAATGAAATTAATGAGAATAGTTCTTTCCTCTGTTTTTTCACGTGTCTTCTCTCTATTTTGAGAAAATGGCTAAACCTAATGATGTGGAAATCAACAACGAAACTATATGCACTATACCGAGATCACGCACCACACAACCACTTTCCCCTGTGCGGATATCGTTTTTTTCTCAGAGGAAAAGAAGAAAAAAGTTTGTACTTGATGATGATCCTGGTCATAGGAACACTGTTGATGATGATGATGATTGTAATAGCAGGGCATGCCCCTACAATAACCTCAGCAACCCAACTCGTCTATATTTTTTAGACGGTTGAACGCGTCTAATGGTCTAATAGACTGACAAGTTGAAATGAGCAGGAAAAAATGTAAGCAAGTAAATAGAGTGAGCGGTACTACTTTACGCCTTCATACTGAGAAAAAAACGTGAGAAAGTAAATGAAATGGGATGTAAGAGTGTGTGTGTTACCCTGATATCCTCTAGGAAGAAAAGGATGACGTCATCTTTGTAAAAAGAGAAAGCAACAAGATAGCTGAGCAGACTAGACTATACGGCAGCCAGCTATTTTTAGTATCACCTGAACAGAGCAGAGAATGCGAGGGCTTTTATATTTAAGGTTTTATTCGGAAGAGGAGAGAGAATATCCATCATTTTCTGATTGATTGATCCCTTCTCCTTACTCTTATTTAAAGGAGGAGTGATGGAGAAAAAAAGAGAAAGTAGCGAGAGCTTGCTTTCATGGGAGAGGAAAAAGAGGACAGAAAATATTGGGGACAAAGCTGGAGCAGAAAGTCCCGCTTTTTCTTCTTATTACGCCGAGTCAGCAGCTAGGAAGAAAGGAGTGAAAAGCCAGGCTGTGCTTGTGAAGCTGATGGTGCAATTCATTTTGCATTCAAAACGCGATTCGTTCTCAACAGAAATAGACAGGCAAGAAGAGGGAGAAAAGGGGGAAAGCTTTACGTTCTTTCTCTGTGAATGCCTTAGTGTGCTATTTCTCTCTACTTTCGTATTCCAATCTGGTTTCTAGCGTCGCGTTGCAAAGAGAAACGTTGTAAAGAGATCGGGAGAAAAAAGGGAAAGAGGATGACAAGACAAGATGACTGCTTTCTCCTGATGGAGTGGAGTTGATGGGGAGAGCAGATGTGTTGTAAAAATATAATATATGTGGATGTGAAGGAGTAAAAATCTAGATGGTGGAAAAAGATACATGGAGAACAAGGTTTCATAACTGATAATAAAAAAGGGTTATTACTTAACTTAATGCAATTTTTTGAACTAATATATAGTCAGCTCAGAGTCAGAAAAAAAATCATCTTATAATTTAAAGGGAAACATCTCATTAAAATGAAAATGACAGGAAAGCCAATAAATTGGATTAACTAGAGCGGAAAATCCTCTTGAAGCTTTCACTCTCAAGAATAGTTCAATGTATAACTGACTTGTAAAGTGCATTTTTCATCTTGTGTTTTTACAGAATCTAAAGAATCAAATCATGACGACAAATGTTTGGGTGGAACAGGTAAGATAACAAATTGAAATTTCAGAAGTATCTTTTTTTCATCTAAATGATAAAACCTAATTCCTAATCTTTCTTTGTCAAATTGTCAATGTTTTTTGTCCATGTTTAGGAGTGGCATGACTACAAGTTAATGTGGAATCCGGACGATTACGGGGGAGTTGAAACCCTTCATGTTCCCTCCGAGCATATATGGCTTCCCGATATTGTACTCTACAACAAGTAAGTCGGCTATATTCAAAATTTATGATTAAAAATTCAATATCTTTATTGCTTTGCCTTTGCTATTACAAACATGAGGTTCATTAAAAATTGCCAGTTCTTGGTGACATAATAATTTCAAATGGTTTCGGAGCAAGAAGTATTCCAAGGTCTGGTTCAAAATCTGGCAAATTACCTTTCTCGTCCTTCACAGCTTCGACAGTAAAGTTTTGAAAAATACTTGCGACAAAAATAAACATGGTATTTCTTGCCAATGTTTCCCCAAGACATTTTCTTTTCCCCTCTGAAAATGCAACGAGTGCTTCATGACGAATAATTTTTGTTTTATCATCTGTCAAAAATCTCTCAGGTCTAAAGATGCCAGGATCGCCCCACACTTCGGGGTCATTCTGAATGCCATAAATATTTGCAAAGATAGACATTCCTTTAGGAAGATAGTAGCCATGAAAATGGGTGTCCTCTGTAACGCGATGCGGTACTCCTATGCAAACTGTAGCAGACATGCGTAATACTTCCAAAATAACGGCTTCAGTATACGGCATAGCAGGTCTTTGGGATAATGATGGGGGTTGGTTGCCCAACACTTCATCAATTTCCTGTTGTAACCTCTCCTGAATTTCCTCACTTTGACTCAGGTAAAGCAGCGTCCAAGACAGAGTGCCAGCCCTACAAAAACAATTTATTGCGTAATATTGCCGAACATTTTAATCATAGGTCAATTATAATCAGTGAATACGTGTAACCAACGTTGTTTCAGATCCGGCAACAAACAGGTCAAACAGAACCGCAATCATATTCGTATCTACGTAAAAGTTTTCACGTACACCTTTACAAAGTTTTGGACTCAAAATGTGTCAGTTATCATTTTCAAAATTCTTACATCCTTCTTTCTTGTAAAATGTGGAGTTGGGATCATTTGAGGTTTCCATTTCCTTTAGATAGCAATCAGTAAAATCCCTGTGATTATAAATACATAAATGATTATGAAGTTAATTTTTAAAAACATTTGGCTATTTTTGATAGGCTATTAACACATAGGTACATACCTTAAATCATTCGGGTTAAAAGTGGCTTTGTGTTTGTCAATAGTTTCATCAAACAAACTACGCATATTCGTTAATGCCTTTATATAGCGATTCCACCCCAAAAGCTCGGGTGCTATAAACCGTAAAAAGGGAGCGAAAAATATGCCATTCATGGTCACTTCATTGAGTGCACTGAAAAACTTATCGGAATATTCCATAATTAGAGGTCGAGTGTCCTCCCACTCGCATCTTTCCCCAGCAACAAGACGCCACAATGCGTTGAGTACGGGAGCATTAAACACACGGTTTCCTGATATTGGTTGACCGTTACTCTTCTTAAACCAGCGATTTATTGCATGTGCTTCGTCTAAAATCATTCCATCCATCGAGGTACTTGAAAATCCAAAGTCTTTCAATGTTCGTAGCATAAAATGTCGTTGTTCCTCCCACTGGGCTCCTTCGGAATTTAGTACACCTGCGGTTGATTTAATTATTTGTATAATGATAGTTGACACTTTATTGTTTAATTTACAAAATAATTATGCATACCAATTGCTATTACCATTTGGACCGTTTGTGAATTCGTGCACAACAGGATTATCAAGCATTCTTCCTGCAGAGGCCTTCTCACTTAGTAATTCCTTCATCAATTTGTTGTCGGAAATAACAACCGCGCTGTAAAAAAATTATTTTGTTCTAGTTTAGACTATCACAAATCCTTCAGCACACCTTTGTGGCTGCTGTGATATTTTAAAAAAAATATTCGGCCAAAAACCGATAGGTCATACTCATCAGTTCCCATTTTAATCCGGAATATTGGTCCATATTTTTTCTTCCATTCAAGAAAACTTATATGTGGCTTACGTCCGATCTGCAACACATTTCCAATAAGGGGTAGAGGTGTTGGTCCTTCGTTTCGAAACATAATGTGATATGTCCGTTAAAGCTCAAACTATTTAATAGCACTATTATATGAGTAGTGGCTTACCAGGCGGGAATCTCTTGTTTTTGGGTCTATAAATATGGTAGCAGACGGATGCTACTATGATGAACAATGTTGCAAGGTAGTATTGTAAATAGTGGTAACCGTGAAATTCTGTAACGGGCTCCATTTTTGTGATAACTGATGGATCACATGCAAAACAAAATTTGCTGTGACCAACTTATGCGGATTCTATGCAGCAAGTGATCATTTTCAAGGTTTTAGAACAATGTGATAGAAAAAAAACCGATTTAAAAAAACTTGATGGACAATCCATAAAATTTTCGAATATTTTCTAAATTTTCCTCGTAAAACCTGTTTATGCATTTGATATGCTAAAAATATCAAGAATGAGTTTGACTTTTATTTGGCGTTTACGCATAATAATAATACAATGCTATGTTATGTACAAATGTAACAACAAGATCCCAACATGGTAAACATTCCAAAAAAGGGCGTCCTTGAGAGTTTTTGTGTACATTTGGTAATGTGGCATGCAGTACTGGCGTGCGTACTGAATATCTATGTTGAACAAGTTATCTTATTTACTCTGGTACAATTTTAGTTTAGTAAGCTGCTCATTGGATACTACTTGCTTTGTTACATCGCCAAATGCACACGTAACCTCTCAAGGTCGCCCCTTTTTTGGAATGTTACTCGATATGATCTTTCTGTTACATTTGTACATAACATAACATTGTACAGTTTTAATCAAAGTTACGTTCTCACATACTGCAAGTATTGCAATTCGCAATTACATACAGCATCTTTGAGGTTAAAATTATTATTGCATTGTATGCCACATGGCTACTAAAGCACCCACAGGAAAGTCAAATTCTATCATCATGTTTTTATCTTGTAATATATTAAATGTATAAACAGGTTTTATGAGGAAAATTGGAAAATATTCGAAAATTTTAAGGATTGTCCATCAATTTTTTTTAGAATCGATTTTTTCTTTCACGTGGTTTTAAAACCTGAAAGTGATCACTTGCAGTTGGTCACAGCAAATTTTATTTCGCGTGAGATCCATTTGCATTAGAAGTTATCACAAAAATGGAGCCCGTTACAGAATTTCACGGTTACATTATTTACAATACTACCTTGCAACATTGCTCATCATAATATGTAGCATCCGTCTGCGACCATATCTATTGACCCAAAAACAAGAGATTCCGTAACATTTAAATTTAATGATGAGAGTAGTATCAAATGATTGGGCGTAGCATTAACATAATACCCGTTTCCCATTGAAAATTGAACCTGTCTAAACACTTATCCGTTCTTACCAAAACCCCTTTAGTATGCAATACATTTTTATACAAAAAGAAGTGTCAAGGTTGTCACGTTATGGAATAAGAAGGACTCTTAACTAAACGCGTGGCTGCTACTACTATACGTTATTCAGCTTCGTAATCGGTGCTCTATCTCTCTGAAAAAAACGACGTCAAATTTTATTCCATTTTTCAAAATTTATCCATTAATATTTTTGAAATGAAAAGCTTTTTTCTTGTCTCTTTACTCTTAACTTAAGAACGAAGCTTTTCTCAGAATAGAAATAGGTATGTAGGTATGTGTGCAGTTGAATGAGCATTTATAATAATTTCTGGAAATACTTGATGGAAAATGACCTCTCACATTTTCCCTGCCTTCAAAAAATTCTCAAATCGAATTCCATCGAAGCTTTAAATTGTAGTATTCTTATAGCAGCCATATGCGCCCTCCTTTATTTATAGATTTCCTTCTGGAAGAAAATAACGTGAAGGGTCAGATAAATGATCATGCTTTCTTCTGAAGTCTTTTTTAATGCTAAAGATCATTCGAGCATGATTACTCAACAGGAAGGTAAGAAGAATGGTAAAAAAAACTTTTTGCCACTCTTTTGTACCAGCTTTCGAGATTCAAAAGGAGGACAGAGGATT
The DNA here is from genome assembly GCA_034700605.1 of Willowsia nigromaculata. Classification (NCBI taxonomy): domain Eukaryota; kingdom Metazoa; phylum Arthropoda; class Collembola; order Entomobryomorpha; family Entomobryidae; genus Willowsia; species Willowsia nigromaculata. The sequence goes on from JAQIXX010000939.1 coordinate 31,086, forward strand.
CGATGCCAAATAAAAAATTGTTTTTTCCCACTGCCCCTGGACATGTCATGAAAATACCCATTTAATTTCCGGTTGTCTGTTTAGTACCTACTTTTGATGAAGACTTTATGAACTTCCTGAAAAAAAAATATTTTTTATGTTCTCAAGGCTGTCATGTCAGTACATACCGGAAAAAATATTTTACTTGTTAACAATCTTGTATGATTCGGGATATCGGGGGTAAAACTGAAATCCTTTTTTATTGACCGTTTTACTATTTTTCCTGCTTGGTTTGGTTTAATTACCCATTTCCTCGTCAAAAGATTTTGATAGTGAATCCGAAATAAAAGATGATCCTTCCCCTCGTAAAAAGTTATAACGCAGCTCGTTAAACGGGGAGTAAAATGAGATGATTTAGAAGAAGACTTTCTTGTGGTGTAAGCATTTTAATCAAAATGGATGCTATATTGTGGAGCAAGAGAATCAATTACGATAGATTGAATATTTTTTCAAGGTTTTCATCTAGTCTTCCTACTCAATAGAAAGTTTAGTTTTCCGACCTTGTGTCTGTGTGATTACTTATGTGATTGAACATTACTTCCACGGGATTTAGCAACTCGATAAAAAATATGCTTCCAGGTTACGCTTCATTTAGCAGTAAAAATAAAGTTGATGGGGTGAATATCTAAAAAAAAAGGCATATGCTCACTATAGACAATTACGACTTCATATTTCACCCGAACAAGCATTTCTCAACATTGTTTTCCTACCTGTTCATTTTTAGATGACATGGAAAAAAAGTGGAAATTTTATTGATTTTATTTATGAACTCTTCTGAAACAGGAAAAAATATGTAGGTCGTTAGGAGGAAAAACAGAGGAAAGATGAGAGATTTGAAGATTTTTATGTCGAGTTCTTTTACCATATTTTTTCTTGAGAAAGTTGCTCGAAAAAAAGTTGAGTTTTCATGCTTCTACTTACAAACATGATTTATGCTTTTTGATCTACCCTCTCTTTCATGATTTAGTAATCACACATTCCATTAGTTCTACTTTTCATTTGTGTTTTTGACAGAATTGGATTCGAGAGTAAAAAAATGAATAAAAACTTGGAATATAAGATGTTAGGACTAGGTCAGTCCCGAAACAGCAGAATCATGCCCATTTTTTTCAAAGAAAATGAACTCGTCAAATTGACATGACAACGATGTACATGCAACTGTATAGCAAAAGTTTTGCAAACGATCCATTAATGATAAATCTGGCATGAGAACACAACCTACTAGTAAAAAGTAAAATGCAACAAGGAGATTTCTGGGTTTCCACTTCATTTTGATTCCCTCGTATTCCGATGATTCTCCTTCCGGAACTGATCAAAAAGTTTTATTTCTTCCACCGAAAAAGCGTACACGAGAAATGGCGGATAATAATAAAAAGCAAACACTTTCCACATCTATTCATGCAACCAAAAAATAATACTTTTCTTGGAACACCCACTAAATCTAGTAACCGGGGAATGTTGTCGTTTTTCGGTTTATGGAAAAATCAACATTACAGATTCCAACTTTTACTGGAGAAAAAAGTTTCTCTGTTCTTTTTCCGTTTCATTGCGCACTCACAAACGAGCATGTCATTTTATATCGTTTCATCTCAAAACAAAAACGAAATGAATGCATTGATGTGGCTCCATGTATTGTGTGGAACAAAAACAAAACATATCAAAGCTGAAGTGTTCTAAAAAAAGTTTAGCTTATTATGCATGCACAACTTTCTCCGGAATCTAAACTAACTCCATATTATTTCTTTTTTATGTTTTCCAGTGCTGATGGAAATTACGAGGTAACCATCATGACAAAAGCGATTCTAAACTATACAGGCACAGTGAAATGGAAACCACCAGCGATTTACAAAAGTTCCTGTGAAATTGACGTGGAGTTCTTTCCCTTTGACCAGCAAACGTGCACAATGAAATTCGGCAGTTGGACTTATGATGGATACACGGTAATAAAATTAATATGGCTATAAAAAACAGATTGATGGTAAAATTCTAAACTTTACTGAAACCCTTCAGGTGGATTTACGTCACATCAACCAAACGATCGACAGCAACCACATCGAGCTCGGTATCGATCTCCAAGACTACTACATTTCCGTCGAGTGGGACATCATGGGCGTTCCAGCGGCCCGTAACGAAAAATACTACAGTTGTTGCGAGGAGCCCTACCCCGACATAATATTTAACATTACGCTCCGTCGTAAAACGCTGTTCTACACGGTCAACCTAATCATTCCTTGCGTTGGTATCAGTTTTCTCTCTGTGCTCGTCTTCTACCTGCCCTCCGACTCGGGTGAAAAGATGTCCCTCTGTATTTCCATTCTCCTCTCGCTCACTGTGTTCTTTCTCCTCCTCGCTGAAATCATTCCCCCCACAAGTCTGGCAGTGCCCCTTCTCGGAAAGTATCTCCTTTTCACCATGATCCTCATCACCCTCTCGGTTATGGTCACCATCGGCATTCTCAACGTCAACTATCGGAGTCCAGCAACCCACAAGATGAGCCCGTGGGTGAGACAACTGTTCATCGAGCTGCTGCCAAAGTATCTCTTCATCAAGCGACCCAACAAGGAAGACGACGATGACGAAGATGAAAATCCTGGAGCTAGTGCTCTCCAAGGGGGCAGTCTTGGCGGGGGTGGGACTAATCTTCAAATTTGTCATATTCACGGGCTTAATCCGGGTCCTCCACAGGATATGGATATCCCCTTTTATCCTTCCCTCCCCTCCCCAATCTTTCTCAGTGAGAGTGAAGCTCTCAGACACAATCCCTTCGGGGATGTGAGCAGATTCCCGTCGGAGATTGAGAAAAGCGCCACAAATATTCGATTTATTGCTCAACATATGAAGAATAAGGATCGCTTTGAGGCGGTAAATGCTCATAAATCTCTAGAAGAAAAAAAACTTTTTTTTCTCTCTCTTCAGTTTTCTTCTCATTTCTCTGCACACCTGTTTTAGTATGCATTACACGAAGAGCACGACATCCATGAACACATTTTTTATGATTATTATTTGTATTCATTATTCTCATCATCACAAAGCGAACAACCTTCGTGTGTGGTCCTGCCAGAGTCACGGAGTCGTGTGATTCGACCAGTATTCTTTTTACAATTTTTTACTTTCTCCTTCGTGCACCGTAAAAACACGCTCGTAAAAATGGATACTTTATTTCGGATTTTTTTTTCTGGGGATGATGAGAATAGTGGTGGTGGTCTTGCGGCTTGTGTAACATGTTCGATTTTTATTGCCCATTTGTTATCATTATGATTATAGGTATATTTTTTTATATTTTCCTTTTGGGATTGTGAAATGACACACTCGCTGCATGTACAATTTGGTTTATACTTTTTTGTCCTTTTATGGTGAATTTTTTGATACTTTTTGAAATTGCATAGGAATTTCCTTTTCTCTCTCTGTTCATACATTTATTTATGTTTCGTGTAGATTGAGGAAGATTGGAAATACGTGGCGATGGTGTTGGACCGCCTATTTTTATGGATTTTCACCGCCTCATGTATTCTCGGAACGATTGGCATCATATTTCGAGCTCCTAGTCTGTACGATAGCACCAAACCGATTGATGTTGTCCACTCAAAAATTGCAAAGGCGAAGCTGATGCAGATGGGACCGGAGGAAGACTAGCTGAGCGCTTTGTTGGAACAAGGAGAAAGTTTCAAATACAGCTAGAGAACATGTTATTTATGATATGCATAAAAAATGTGTACATATTACTTGGTAGTAATTAACTTTTACACTTAAAGAACAAAAATGGATAATAATAAATGGTAGGTTTAAGGAAAGAAAATTCTTCCTTCAGCGTAATCTTGAGCAATGTCTAAAATGAATAGGTTCAATCAAGAATTATATATAAATGCTTCAATAGTTTACGGGTGGCCAATTTCAAACAATTATAAAGTTACACTGTTAGTGTAAAACTAATTGAGAACTAACATTAAATGCTTTTGAAATAACCGAATAAGTAGGCTTAAAGATAAATTTATGCTAGATGGGCTATTAAATTTATTTCTTCAGTTGTTTGTCACTGACGCTGAATATGGCAGTACTGAAAATACTCATAGAAAATAATGTTGTACACGCACCATGCATATTGGTAAGAAAATATTGTATGTCTGTATAACATTATTTAGCTAAACTTACAAAAAATTAGAGAATCTATAAATTGATATTGTATGAAATTAGGTACTTGTAAGCAGTAAACTTCAATGATACAAAATAAAAACATGCAATGCATGGGTAATCTGAGATCATCTAAATGGTACATGCCATGACATTAAATGTGATGTGCCAAACATTTGCATGCTAAAACCAAACTGGTAAACTATTTCTTTCGCTGTTTCTTGCGAAGATTTAATTTTGCATGTGTATAATGTGTGTGTATAACTCTCTGTGTATAATGCCATTGTTGTAAGTAATTAAAAGTGTCATGAAAGTTGCAACAAATTACCTAAATTGATATTGTACATTTGCATGATGATAATTCGTATAGTGAAAATTCCTGTAATGTAATAAAATACTAAATTACTTTGTAAATATAACAGTCACACAGGTTCAATTACTAAGTAGCAAAAACTACTCAAAATGAAGAAGGTGTCTAAAAAGCTGTCGATTCATACCGTGTTTAATTTCTTAAAAAAATATTTAGCGTGTGTCTTAAAATTAGAGCACGCATTGTTATTGTGCAAGCAACTACTATAGTAGTGATAATGATAAATGTAATTGTGAACATACTATATAATATATGTATATGCACTGTGCATAGAACATGCGAATGAATAAAATTGTTATATTTGTTACAAAAAGTGAACTGCAATACTGCAAACACAATAATTAGAGTGGGGGTTTCCTAATTTCATTGACAATTATTTGCTTATAGTTATTTGCGATGAGGTCTGTCTTTATTCGGAATTTCATTTGTAGCAGCAAAGTCTTGATAATGATTATGATTGTTATTATTAAAATCAGAATTCACCGCGTCATCACTGCACATCACAACTTTGGCTGCTACTGGTCTACCACTTTTCCTCCTCTTTCGATACTCCTTCTTCTCCTTGCCGCTACTAATGCTTATACTATTCTTGCTGCTTACCTTTGACCTACTTTTTCTCGCCTCAGATGGTCGTTGGTCCGTACTTCGAGCGGGAATCTCCCGAAATTTCTGTACATGCTGGGGTGAATTAGTGAAATCCGGATCTATTACTCTTGTTTCTACATACTTTTGACCTCGTTTTGTAATTTTTAGTGTGGAACTCGTTCTTGGAGGTCTCCAGTGTTCTTTGTGCTCATTATAGTTATCCGGATCCCTATCGAAAAGAACCATTTGTCGCTCTTGAGTTGGTGCAGTCGACATCACATTGTATCCACAGTAGTTGTCCTCCGAACACAGCTTTTGAAAGCGACCTGGCTTATCAGACGAGTAAATCAGTCTAAATCGTCCTCTGTTTTTCATCTCATGTTTGAACTGCTGTTGAAGGGCTTTGGAGATGCCATCAGAAAGTTCGACGTCCTCTGCAGCCGCAGGCTGTTTCCCTGAGATGCTTTTCTTACTTTTTGCAAGTTTCTTATTACTTTTCTTCTTTTTCGAGCTGGACATTTGTTTAGCTCGAAACAATTGAGGGTTCGGATGCTGGCTAAGCTCCTCCCCCAAGTAAACCATGTTGAGCATATCCTTAAGTAACGCTGTTTTTACGTAGTGGTCCACAGGCAAATCGAGATTGAAGCTGGGGGAATGATTTACTTCCAATAAGATTGGATTCAAATGTCGATCAATCAAAATGTCAAATCCTAGCAGCTCGAAACAGGAACAACCTCGATCCTTTTTGGGGAATGATGTTTTGTAGTTGTGCTTCAACGTGGGCGAAGCGCAGAGTAAAGTCTTCACAACAATTTCGTCAATGGCACGAATCAACTTTTGAACATCGTAGCCGTTTTCCGACATCCATAAATACACCGAGCTTAGCGTTCTCTTGCTCCCATCCCCTTCTCGAACATAACTTTCACTAAACTTGTTCAGCGAGTAGTTTGTCAAGTGCATGAAGACCACCTCCAGGTTATCCTCTGTAGGAACTTCATACTTCACAGTAGCGAAACGAGCTATGCCCTCATCGTAGATGTAGAGTCGAAGTGGATCCACACAAGTTATCAGCACGTAGATTCTCTGGTCGAATTTGTAACCGTCAATGAGAAACGGATGGGGTATGTAAAGTTGGCACACGCATTTTGCGAAGGGGCTCAGCTTTTTCAAGTTTCTCAAAAGAAAGATGCCCTTCCCCTGGCAGCCAGACTCGGGTTTTATGATGAATGTCATGTTGTTCTTCTTGCGACGGCGGGAATAGGCGATCAGCTCACTTTGTTCGGTGGGCAGGTCAAAAGTTTCCGGAAAAAAGTTATACTCTCCAGGAAATAGTCTCTTGAGCCTGTTCAAATTTCTGCCGAGCCGGTCCTTTCTACAAATCTCGTACATTCCTGGGAAGTGATTGCATTTCTGGAGGGGTGCGTTCAACCCCCAAAACACAGAGTACATGTCTTGGATGCGTCGCATCTGCATAATTTTCTCCTGGGCTAAAGGCGTGTCACTCCAGATGATATTCCACAAGTCGTTTTCACCCACGATTTCAAAGCCAGCGGAGATTGCCACCTGAGGAAGGACTTCGTATCGGCAGCCCGTCAAGCATATCCGTTTTTTACTGGAATTGAAAAGAAAAATGCAATTATGACTTGTAATAGTGAAACCTTAAATAAGCAATTCTAAAAGCGCGCCTTATCAGGTATGGGGAGGTTGGTCTACTCATTGGGTTTTTGGGGGATGAAGGAGGAGTAGATGGAACATATCCTTTGGGGAAGAAACGCCCCCTTAGAATATGCCTTGCATCTTGGTCCAACTCTTTATAGATGGCAGTCGCTGGACGGTCCGCTGGTTTTGAGCGATTTAGCAACTCCTTCAATGGAGGGGGCCGTTTCTTTGGTAGAAAGTTATTGATTAGTATGACCCTCTTTTTCGGTGGCACATCAATTCCACCGCTGTCGTCCCCACCTCCTACAGCGACTACGGTGGATGTGGTAGTAGCATTATTATCAGATTCTTTTCCTTTCTCCTCAGCATCTTCCTCCTTCTTGAATTTTGCTCCTCCGGATTCTAGACGACGGCACACAGCCAAAAGAGTAAGAGTTGGGGACGGTCTGACTGGAGGATCAGGAAGAATGGAGATTACACTACAAACTCGAGAACCAGGCGTGGGAGGCGACTGAAAATTTGTTATTGGGGATGGTGGGCAGGAGTACCACATTATTAGGGGGTTGATACCTTAATTATACTAAAATTTTGACTGCTACATTGAAATTATAAAGTGACAAAATTATTTGGAAAACTCGCGCTTTTCTAAAAATTTAGCGTGTTGATTTGATTATTATTAGTTATAAAAACAATATTCTTTATTATATAACTTGTGAGATACAATCCTTATCTGGTTGCTTACAAGGTGATCCGGCGGGACCCCTGATTTTCTGCTTATCCATTCAACCTATTGTCGAAAAACTGGTCTCCAAGCTCGTAACTTTTTACTTGGACGATGGACTCATCGCTGGGAACCCGAAAGAAGTTTTACATGATTTCAAAATTATCATTAAAGAATGCGAATCAATCGGCCTTGTCACAAACTCTTCAAAATGCGAAATATTTTTTAGCAAAAACACGGACAAATGTATTCTTGAAGATTTCGAGAAGATTTCCCCAGGCATAAGAGTAATGAATAACCTTACGCTGTTAGGAGCACCCATAACGGAGGGAGCCTTTATCGAAATTTTGAGGGATAAACTCGAAGAATTGAAACTATTATTTCATCGACTTAAATCGTTAAATAATTATCACACAGCCTTTTATCTTCTGCGTCACTGCTTTTCAGTCCCTAAACTAACCTATATTTTACGTACCACCCCCGCATGGCAGTTCCCGGAATTCATTTCACAGATGGACGATGCTATTAAAAATACAACTGAATTCCTAATCAACTGTACACTGAATCCATCCCAATATGCACTCGCTTCATTACCTGTTCGTATGGGCGGCCTAGGAATCAGAAAAGCGCAGGATATAGCTATCCCAGCATTTCTATCATCGTTATACAGTGTGAACAAGCTTGTCAATTTGATGTTAAATCTTGATGAATCAGACAAGCCTAACATCGCGTATTATGATGATGCAATTCAGGAGTGGAATATCCAGTCAGGCGACTTTGGTGTTCCTACCGCCCCAACCTTCCAACGTAACTGGGATAACGTCTTGCTTTTGGACAAAAGAGATCAAATCGCACACACTTCTGATTGGATGAAAGCCATTGCATTAGCTACCTCAAAGTCTGAGAGTAACTCCTGGCTTGACGCGCTTCCTTCTGCAACTGTAGGAACCCTGCTAGATAATAATACTTTTCGAATCTCTATAGGACTTCGTCTGGGTTGTGAACTATGCAGAACTCATATGTGTATTTGTGGGGAAGAGGTGGATAGTTTTGGTCATCACGGTCTTCATTGTAAGAAGAGTTACGGCAGGTACTCCAGACACCAGGAGATAAATAATATTTTATGCAGAGCTCTTATCTCTGCAAAAATTCCCTCCCGCTTGGAACCCACAGGCCTATGTCGGGATGATGGAAAAAGGGTTGATGGAATGACCTTAATTCCTTGGGAAAACGGAAAATGCCTTGTTTGGGACGCTACGTGTTCTGACACCCTCGCACCGTCCTACTTGCCTCAAACATCAAAAGAGGCTGGAGCGGCAGCAAAATCCGCAGCAAATGCAAAGAATAGGAAGTACGTCTCCATTTTGGACCAAAATTTCTTGTTTATCCCTTTCGCAGTCGAAACTATAGGACCATGGAGTGAAGATGCTGTTAATTTAGTGAACAAACTTGGAGGTCTACTTGCTCTTCACAGTGGAGAACCTCGCTCAAGAACATTTTTGGCACAACGAATTGGATTAGCTATTCAACGTGGGAATGCAGTCTCTATAATGGGAACTTTTCCGCCATCGAAACCACTATCTGATATTTTTTATATTTTATGATTTTTATTTTCCAGTTATTAACGTTTTATTTGTTATCGTGAAATGTTTGAAAACAATAAACCCCAAAAGTTACTTGTGAGAAATGTAACTATGTACACTTACTACTCACCCATCCAACATTTGAATTTTTCGCTGGAGACTCTTTACATCGTTATCCGTTGGGGGTGGGATTTCCACAGGAAGTGGGCACGATACAGCTGGCGGTGGACAGCTAGTTCCACCTCCACCTCGTCTACTCGTCTCCTCATTTTGTTGGGTCAACTTCTCCAAAGATGTTTTCTCATCAAGTCCGCTGTTTTGCACTGTCATTGTAGTTGTGGATATTGCGCTTCTTTGTTTCTGCTTGTTCCGTTTTTTGCTTCGATGGTCGGATGATCTAGAGTGAGGGTAAGTATGGCTGAATGTGAAGGGCATCGAAATACTGGATTTGCCTCCATAGCCAGTGAACCCAGAACAACTCCACTTTTGTTGATGCTGAAATTGCTGTTGCTGCTGTCGAAGGAGGAGGAGGTATGTATCAATGTCCACGTTTTCTGGAGGCTCTACAAGCTTTTGGAAAAACTCCTCCGCGATTTCGTTAAAATGCACGAGCTTGCGGAGCCTCTCAACTTGATTCACCTTGCCGGTGCTCACGTACCGTCCATAGACAATGAGAAAAGCTTGAATGGGATCCTTGAGGGAGGAAGCCAGAACTGGATTCACAGACTCCAAAGGGTCCACTGGTTTCAAGGTTGGAGTAGATATGGAGGAGCGTGTGGAGCTTCTGGGATTGATGTTGTCACCTGGACCTCCAGCAATAGCTCGTTTGACGAGATGCGCTATTGCTCGACTTGTAATATCCGCTGTGTATTAAAAATATTTGTAACAATTACAAGTTTTTTAACAGAATGAATTTTATATTTTAAAAATTTTACATTTTGCAGAGGTCTCGTCCCAAATCTCATCGGACAAAGCTTTCGTGTAGAGCGCATACAAGTGCCAAATTTTCCTAAGCGTCCGCTCGGTAAAGGGTTCCCGTCTTCTTGTCGGCTCTCTGCTCGTGATCATTTCCAACTTGTCTTCAATTTCCAAGCAAAACTTTTTGTATGCGAACTTTTCCTTTGGAGTTAACTCTGCACGGATATCCCCCTCAGTCACCTTTCTGTTGTAGAGGATACTCGCAATGGTCATCGCTTTCACTCGGCTATAATGACCTTCATCTGTCCAGGATCGAAGCAGGTGTAGGTTTTTATTCCGCTGATGATTTGTCAAGGTCGAAGGAGGAATAGGAATATCTTTTAAGGAATACAGATCATCTTTGGTGACCTCCTCTTCTCCAGTGGTACTCCTATCACTGCTAAGAATGCTACTGTGGCTAAGCGTCTTTCTTGGGAGACACCTCACTTGCGAGAAGATCGAGCCAAAAAGTCTGATTACTGAACTCTCTTCATTTGAATAATCGTGGTTAGCCGTGTAATTTTCAGTACTACGGTTATCATAATCCGGAGGAGGAGCGTACGAAGTTGATGAAATGTTCGAAGCTCCAATATTTCTATCTTGAACTGTATTAGAGGATGAATGATGATAACTATTTGGATGAGAAGTGGATACATTGTCAGGATTATCATTTTCATCGTTTTGGAATTGAAGAGGTGCAGGAGGTGGGGACCATCTACGGGAGGATTCCATTGGTGGAAGTGGAAACTGCTGTCTCATCATCTTAAAATGTTGTTTACAAAAAATAATGAATTTGTATTCATTTTTTAAATATTAAAAAAATTATAAGCACTTGTGAATCTACATTCTTTATTATCCCAGTGTGGAAGGTATCGATGACCACCTTGATTCGCAAAAATAAATGAAAGCGAACAATAATTGTATGCCAGTAGGGCACATAATAGTGTGCTACTTACAGCCTTTATTTATAGCAGCGTCCGTCCAATTAGCTATTCATATTATTCGTGTACTACAGGTGTAAACTCTCCATGATTGCTTGGAAATGTGGGCCAGTAGTTCAGCAAACCGTGTAGCACCGCCCGGTGGTCCATGTTCTAGTTGTAAATTTGCAGGAGATCTATCTGCGTTCGATGAGGCGATCCGTGTGTGCGTGCTGCTTCTAAGTGAGTAGCCAAGTCAAACCAGTATGAAGTTTAGGGGCATTGTGATACTCAACGAAATTGCTGTACTGTTTTTTGCGTTGGTATCTTGTAAGGAGGAGAACGCAACCGTTCCAACGACCACTCCATCGGCGATCAAGGAGACCCTTGATAATGGAACAAGTACAATAACTGAGGTGGCACTTGCTCCTGTTGAAGTGAATGGGAAGCGGGATGACGCATTAAAAAGCTCCAAGAAGGTTGGCGGTGTTCTGGGCAGTGTAAGTTTGTATCGAATAAGAAACTCGATTGAATTGCATGCACAAAATATTGTAAAATGGCTCTAATTTTTCTAAAGTACTTGGCTGGAATAGGAAGCGACTCGTTGGCAAACAATGCTGATAAGATAAAACCACCTCCACCAAGTATAACCAGAAGACCAGCACCAGCACCTCGACCTCCAGTAAATCTAGGAAGTAATTGGAATCAAAACGCTGGTGGGGTAAATCAAGGGAATTATGGTACTGGTCAAGGGCAGGCTGGGGCAGGCACTGGTGGATATATGATTAGGAGGAGAAGGCGAACAACAACTCTTCCACCGTATATCCCTCCGGCACCGGTAGAAAATTCTTATTTTCAACCAGAGCCAGAATACTTTGAATATCCTACCCAACGACCTTTAAGACATCAAGGAGGTGGAGGAAACCGACGTCAGCCAGGAGCTTACCAACCACAAGGACCTCAATTTCAACCCAACGGTGGGGGAATTGGGGGATCCTATAGGCCTCCACCTGAATCATTCCAACCTGAAGGGCCTAGATTCAGACCGCAAGGTGGTGGGGGTAACAGGTTCCAGTCAGGAGCATTTCAACCGCAG
>JAQIXX010000940.1:0-43132 GCA_034700605.1 Willowsia nigromaculata
CTCAGTTACCAAGCCAGGTTTAATTCCTCCTCCGAGTAGAGCGTCGAGGGGCTCTATGAAAGTTGGGATGGGACGATAACTGGGACTCTTCTCGCGACCAAATAACTCAAACGCTGAAACGCTCATTTCTCCGTTTGATTAATCCACTGTACAACTCCAGTCCGCTTGGCATTCGACACTGACACTACTTGAATGTATAAATTGGCACAAGGAAGAACGCCAATTGTATTAATTCATGCACATTAGATAGCAAAATTTTATCGTAATTTTAAAATTTCAGTTAACAAAGCTAATATCAACACTGATTTTGCAATTTTTGCATGCATCTCATGAAAAACATACATTCAACTCGTGCAATGTAATTTTGCATAACAAAGCATCATGAAAATACCTTCTGTTTTGACACGAACAGCTTACTATTTGGGATCCAGTGAAAACAAAGAGAAGGATGGTGGATGAGTATATATACAATATAGGTATGCATCAACTTGGAATTGCAGACAAATCACATGTCATTGCCCTCCATGTCCATCAAGTCACCACTTACACTAATTACGTTGCCAAACTCTTTTGAGTGTCCTTAATAAAATTGCAAACAAACTATCAAATTGATAACCCCTGTAAAGAGTCAATACAGAAGGAAACAAAAGTAAGAAATAAAAATGATGGAGCATACGTGCGTGCAACTATAAATTTGAGCACAATGGAAAGTTGAGAAGCTCAAGCAACTGGAACAAATTTGAGTGCATGCGGAATTCAGCAGAGCTCTTGCAAAAACTTTCGGGCTTTCTTTCTCCACTATATAGACTTAGGAGAATTCAGCTATTATTCTTGAGAAATTACCACTAAAAATTCTAAATCTACCACTTAAAAGATGAGACGCCACATTTACTTACAACAAGGACTATTCACTATCATCTATTTCTATTCTTCATTGCAATGTGCAGATGCGATTCCTCTACTGCCTAGTATCTCTTCGTCGATCTGTTTCGTGGAGTGAATAGCAGTCAACAGCAAGCAGAGTTGTTGTACGAAAAGTTGATGAGAGAAACAGATGAGTGCGCTGTCTTGTGTATTGGAATTTTGCTGAATGTTTGTGTACGATGCTGTAATGTTATTCGAGTAATGTACTTACTCATATCATCATTATCACATATGAGTTGTGTTGTAAGTGACTGTTGTTGGTAAAGCAAGTATTCCTCAGAAAAAAAAGTTGCAAATCATTGTATCCCAAAGAAAGGGAGCCACAGCAGATTCCCAGAAGAAAGATCAAGAGCAAAACAAGAGTACGACGGTGCAAAAATTGTAAGTTTAATAATAACTTTTACTGTGAATTTGCGTTTTAAAAAGTGTTCAGACGCATTTCGCAATGATTTATAGTGTTTTTGTTAGCGTGAAAAGATAACTAGCCAAGTATAAGAGTTGTAGAAAACTGCTGTACATAGCAGGTGAATTTTTTTCTATTGATTAAAGGCTTTGAAACATGTAGAAAAGCGCATGGTGTTATATTGCAAGTGCATCAGCTGGAAAATAATTGTTCTAAATGAATGAATTGTATCATCTGCACGTAAATCTTTGACCGTAGTCACTAGTGTCATCAGGGGCTTTTCAGTTAGAACTGCAGGTTAGCAGACGTAATATAACTTAGTACAGAGATGAAGGAATAATTGACAGGTGTCCTGTCTAGTAGATTCAATAGGAGTATTAGTAGGAATAGTTCAAGTGTGAAGTTTAAAGTCACGGGAATAATCAGAAGGGGAAGACTTTTGTTGGTGGCCGATTTCTGAACACAGAGGTAACCTCAATATAAAAATTTAAAGTAGTTATAGTTATAGACTTCTTGAGTTTGATAGATCTGTTGAACGTTTTGCCATAATAAGGAGGAAACATAATTGGTGAAAGAAATAGTTTCCAAAAGTTGAGAGTAAAGTTTGCTTGATTGAAATTGAAGTTTTTATGATTTTTATAGATACTATGCAATCAAGTAGTTCCGCATCATTAAATAGCCAGTCCAGCTCAACCACGGACATTTCTGATGGCGCAGCCCTGGTTATTGTGGAAAACATTTTGAATGTCCGTGTAACAGCTGCCAAAGCTGGAACTCCAGCGGGGGATGATTGTAAAAACACACCGTTTTTAGAGCACGTACGAGATCTACTTGCAACATGGTCGGAAGCTGGACTGCCAGTGAATTTCGAAGATGTGATATCTTCATGTTTTCTGGAAATCGTGAGCCGTCATATTGATGGGTCATTACGAAACCCAAGTCATGCGTCCAAACAGGGTAGTAAATCAGGAACTGGGGATGATATTGCATCAATGCTAACCGATTGGTTTCTAGAAAGCATAGAGCGATCTTACGTAGAGGAGAGAAATAATCCAAAGGTAGTGTCACAAACAAAATTTGAAAGCTAATGTTTTTTTCGTAATGTGTGGGGTGCCCGTGCTTGAAACTAAACAGAATACCAAATTTTTGTGTTTACAGAAGAGCAATACACCCCGCGTCAGAAATATTCTGAATGAAATTCGTTATCAGGGCACCACTCAGATAGGATTAGTTTTACAGGGTAAACTAACAATCAAAATTCAATAAATTGTCATAAATATACTCAGTGTTCTAATTTGCACTTCATTTCGTGTTTTACAGGAGCATATTGTGACAGGAAATGTCATACTTCGCCATTGTTAAATCCACTTCTGAATGAAACTTTACCCAGTGGTTTGCTGATTGATTTGACATCCCAGTACCATACTGACTGGCGGGCATTTTCGAACATATTTTCTCCTTTAATTCGAGGTTTGTGGCAGCGCATGCGCACTGGGTCCATTCTTGACAATCGGCATCGTATGCCACTTGTGGCTTTGCAACAGCTATGCGAAATCAAAGTCTCCAATAATGGTGCTGGCGTCCGACCATTCGCTCAGCTTATTGTTGAACAGGTAGATTCTTAGTTCTGGTAAATTAATATTAACATAGAAAGACCCTCAATGTTGATGATACTTTTATTTCTAGGAAAATTTTTGTCCGGTTCCAATATCGCAAGCAGCAGTTGGTCATGAAATTTGTAGTAATGCGTATTTGGCACCATTCTTTGCTGTATCTGTATTGTACGATGACGACCGTAGACTTGCAGAACAATTTTTTACTGGAACACCAAATGTCGACTCTTCTTCCAACATACCATTGCAGATGGAATTGGAATTCACTAGAGTGAGTTGTCTCTTACAACATAATGTTTTTTATGCGTTTGCTACCCTTAATCCAAGTTGTCAGCGTCAGTAAATATAAAATTATGTATTTCAGTCCACTTTGCACAAAGCTGTTCATGGAATACTAGCAAATCAATCCAGCCGCGAGAGATGTATTCAATTTTTAGCGGAAGTATTGCGTTTAAACTCAAACAGGACAAAGATTCAAAACGATCGTCGAGGAACGTGCTCTGATGGACCAATGCTGAATTATTTATCAGTTTTCCAATTGCTTGCTTTGAAAGTGAAATTAGATAAAATTGATCCCTACTACCCATTTCATCCGGAATCAGTGCTAGATTTGAAGAACGACACCCGAATTAAATCTGATACGAAGCAATTGGAGGATTGGGTAGCTAATTTACGTGAGTTAAAAAAAAGTTTTTCCTGTTAGTGTTTAATCTCACGTTACGATTTTCAGTAAAACTTATTTGTTCCCCAAAACAGCAAATAATGGACACGCCTGGGCTGAACCAAAGTTCCCTACGCAGTGCTGGTTTCTGACACTTCAGGCACATCATATAGCCCTTATTCCATGCCTGAATAATTATCAGCGCTTGTTACGACAAACTAGAGAACTACAAAAAATGGTTTGTAATTTCTGTATTGACATAATTACTCTCAAATTCGCATAGGACAGGTTAATACATATATCGTCACTTTTTATTCGTTTGGCTTCAGATAGCTGAAATGTCTGCTGAAGAACAAAGGTGGCAAAATGGACCGCATGCTACCAGAAATGCGAGAATGTTAAAACGTTGGAAGCATGAACTGAAGGTATGTAATACTAATCATTTTAATATTAATGATAATCTTAACCACTTCAATCGTCTTTCAAATAAATAAAGTTATGTTTTTTGGGTCTAGATCTTAAGTCAAACCAAGCAGAGTATGGATGTCATTGTACTTCATGACGAGTTTATCAAGAGATGCCTAAACTTTTACGCATCTGTGGCAGAATATTTGAATAGTGTGATAATACCAGGTCTTGGTCCGGGTGAAAATCCTACTCTTCCGCTGAACAACGAGGTTCCTCCAATTTTTGCCAATCTCCCCGAGTGGTATGTTGAGGACATTGCCGAATTCCTACTATTTGCTCTTCAGTAAGTTAAAGTTAAGATACACCCAGAAGATGTATTAGAATAAAATAAAATGTGCGTAGTATTAATTAAATCTTTCCTATTAAAAAACTCAGATATTCTTCAGTGATAATAGCAGACTCTTTGGACAGCTCAATAATTATGTGGCTGCTTGTCATGCTGTGCACTCCGAATTACATGAGGAATCCTTATTTAGCCGCAAAATTGGTAACCAAATATATAGTTTTTATAATCATAACGTATAATGTTGCATATCTGTGTGTCTTTCCCATTACTTATAAATCACATAAACGGTTATCAATAGGTGGAAGTTCTCTATGTCATTAACCCTCAACTTCAAGGCGGTCGCACTGACTTCTTGTATAGAAAAATCATGGCGAATAGTATTGCAGAGTTGCATTTGCCATCTTCGCTGATGAAATTTTACACGGACGTTGAAGTTACAGGCGCTAGTACTGAATTCTATGACAAGTTTACAATCAGATACCATATAAGCATCATCATAAAGTCCATGTGGGATAGTCCACTTCACAGGTATAAACTATAGGGTTTTGAACTGTTAAAAATAACTAGTGATATATTATATTGTTTTAAACTGTTTGTTCATTGGTCTCTTTTACTTTTAGAATGTCCATCGTGAATGAGTCCAAATCAGGAAAGCAGTTTGTTCGGTTTATAAACATGCTTATGAACGATACCACATTCCTTCTAGACGAAAGCCTTGACTCTCTGAAAGTAAGTATTAAACTAAAGCCAAACTACTACTACTACTACCGATGTCGTAGGTTATTGAATTGGAAATGTCGAATAAAACTAATACAATGGACCTTCTGAATGACTTATATACATTTTTGCTGATTTCTTGTAGCGAATTCACGATGTTCAGGAGCAGCAGAGAAATACTTCAGAGTGGCAAGCACTCCCACCAGAGACACAGCAGAATCGAATCAGGCAACTGCAAAATGATGAGAGACAATGCAGATCGTATTTAACATTGGCTAGGGAGACTGTTGACATGTTCCATTACTTGAGTGAAGGAATAAAAGAACCGTTTTTGCGTCCTGAATTGGCAGATAGGCTGTCCGCCATGTTGAACTTCAACTTGACTCAGTTATGTGGATCAAAGTGCAAAAATTTGAAAGTTCGAAATGGAGAGAAGTATGGATGGGAGCCGCGTCGCTTACTTTCACAGTTAGTAGATATATATCTTCATTTGGATTGTGATACTTTTGCTGCATCATTGGCTGGAGATGAGGTAGAGTAGTTTTTTAATCTTAATTGGTTTAGTCAACCAACAAAGTTTTCCACAAAAATGTAAATTATGGTGAGCTATCAAGTCTCTATCGTCTGGTTTTTACAGAGGTCTTTCAAAAAAGAGCTGTTTGAAGATGCAGCAGCGATAATGGAAAAGCATGGTATTAAGGGGGATACACAACTGAATCAATTCCGTGCCCTGGGACAACGAGCTTACAACATTGCAATACAAAATATGCGACAGGAAACTGACTACAGTGATGCACCTGATGAATTTCGAGGTAAGGCTTTTGATAATTGTTGGGTTTTAGGGGTATTGAATCATAATACAAAATTCATTCAATTGACTGCATTGAAAGATTTTGATTTTGTGTATTTTCAAGATCCTCTAATGGATACATTAATGGATGATCCAGTAGTGCTGCCCAGTGGAAAAATTATGGATAGATCTGTCATTATGCGACATTTGTTGAATTCCAATACTGATCCCTTCAACCGTCAGCCGTTATCAGAGGACATGCTTCAAGATGCCACTGAATTAAAACTGAGAATTCAAGAATGGAAGAGTAAAAAGCATACTTCAACGTAGGCTTAGTCCAAAGACTCATATTTTGCTGTCTCAACAATTTATCATTATACGGAATTTATTTATCTACGTTTATCGCTTAAACAAACAAGCATAATATTAATATAAGCCTAAGTTATGTAGAACATTAGTAGACACTGTCGTCCTACCACCTCTTCCGTAAAAGTCGCTCAAAACGACAATGTTCCTTTGTAAATTTCAACTTTATATTAGACATTACAGTGTAGAGTAGTGTGGTTCAATTTATAAATTATTGTTACAAGTAGCCGGTCCAACTATGGATTTCAAAATGTAACTACTTTTCCATTTGTTTCAATATAACACACCGCCAAGCCAAGATTGAATTATGTATTTAAAACAATTGTTTCATTGTCATTACCTGATTGATCTTTGAATGTACTCAGAAACAAATGTATATGCAGTTAGTCAGATATACCTGTGGGTATCATCTGAACAAGAAATCGGTTCAACAAATGCACATTTTTGTAATATTATTCGATAGATGCTATTTAACAAATTTTATAAGTGTGTGTATGTTATGTATGTTGTTAAAATTGTTATACATATATAAAAATACAAATTAAGAATAGGTAGTTGAGTAAGATAAATGAAATATTTTAGACAAGCTTGAAAGCTATGCTAGGTAGGTAATCTGAAAGTTAAAAAGTTACTGATTGTGATGTCTCTTTTAAAGCGAAATGGGTAGTAGCCCATACGGATTAAAATAGAGAACCAACACCATATTATATTCTAGAGTCCACTAGATGAACTGTACATTATAATATCATCGTATCAAAATTTCTTTGTATACAATTCTAGCTTAAATTAAAATAAACTTGTTAAATAAATCAAAAACAAAATTAAACATCTTTGATTGATATATAAGTTATCCTTACCACTCAACTTTTTCTTGTGTGTTGACTGCTCTGAAGATGATTAGTGTGATTCTAAATTACAATGCATGCACTTTCAGTCAAACATGTCCAACAAGCTGTCCCTTTCAGCGTGTATATCCAAAATATCCCTATCATCATCTTCAAAATCGTAGTTCTCATTCGGCAATGTAATTGAATGGTATGTCATTTCTTCAAAATCGTTTGTCTCGTTTTGGAAAGTCTTTCCTTTAGTCTCGAAACACTCAAGTGGTCGATTCGTCTTTGAACTACCCAAATCATTTTGAGCATTTTCTTCATCCTCAGAGTCTGATAGTTTGATCTAATTAATAAAAACGTAGCATCAGAGAATTAGGCAATCATTAGAATAATTATTATAAGATTTGTGCTTTGTTACATAGAGCAAGTTTCCCACATGGCATTTAACTTTAATGCTTTATTAGCATGTAACATTTCTGCTAGAAGGAATGAAGAGATCATAATAACAAATATTATGAGTCAACAATTACCGTGTTCGATCCATGCGGCGGAGGTTCCTGATTATATCGGCAAAAGACTTGTTCCCCGGTTTCCTTGTCCTTATGAACGTCTTCGTTCTGCATTACTTGTACAGGTACAGATTTTGCCTTCTCTTTCATAGAATATCTTAATTTTGCCCTTCTCTCCATTGGACCGGGTATTTCCAAGAGTACCTCTTTAAGCTTTTCCACACCAGCAGATTTACGTTTGGGTGGATTGCTTCCCAAAAGAAAAACTTTGTTAAGATCTGCATTCAGTTTTGACTTGGTTTCGTTTCCTGTTTTAAAGCTCTGACTTTTCGTATATTTTATAAGGTTTCGTATCATCGAATTTGTGCGGCAGCGGGACTTGCCTTGGCTTTTCATTGCTTCTTTATTCTCTTGTGACTTGGTGAGGTCCAAGCCTTGAGATTTATCATCAAATGTATCTACAAGTTGTTTTTGTCGCTTTGGAACGAATTCCTCTGAAACTTGGGTGGAATGAGACATTCTTTTAATTTTTTTATTTCGAAAGCTTTCATCATGATTTTTTGATGCATTTTGTTCCAGGCTTGTCCGCTGTAAATCATGACTATGAAAGCTGCCGTCTAATTCAGGGGAAGTTATCGGCGAATGAATTTCAATTTCTATACCAGAGCTTGGGCCTACGAGACCTGGAAAACTTTCGATATCTGTGTCAGAACCAGGCGTTGCCAAACACTGTGCTAAGTTGTTATTGTCTCCCACGCTAGCAAATTTCTCGCCTTTACCTATCAAATATTTTGTGGCATGTCTTTTTTCAGCAGGCTTCTTTGTATTTGCGCCTTTGGTATGCACTTCGGCAAATGCTGATGCATGCTCTTCATTTTTTGCCTCTTGTGTAGTCTGCAATGCATGCTGAGCATTATTAATTGGAACCTTACTTTTATGAATTTCTTCATGTCTTGCTCCTGATTCATTTTCTTTGAAGTCTATGAAATGCTGCCATAGACTAAGAAACGGGCTGGATGGATCATCATCATCAATTTTCGAACTGACGTTACAAGTCGAGGGTTTCATCTTGGTTGCAGTAATAGCATAGCCATTGGTCAAATTGATTCCCAGTGTTCCCTTATGATTTTTGGCAATGTTTCCCGAAGACGTATTTTGAAATGTGGGACCTTCATCAGTTTCATCTGATTCCAGAGCCTCTTCTTCAATTTGATTGCAGTAACCGGAAGTGATTTTTGATGAAGTTTGAAAAGAATGCAAGGTGTCAACTGTCTCTAATACGCATGAAATTGTTGAGTGACTGCCTCTGGAATCATTTGAGACAATTGAGTTATCTTTCGAAAGATTTTCTAAACTTCCAGATTTTTCCATACGCTTTGGATCAAAATCAGCATCAGACTCATCATCGGAAAGGAAGGATTGAACATACGCACTGTAACTTGTATTTGTATCTTCTAATCCAGATTTGCTTGGTTGCTGCGGCTGTCTACCACGTATGGAAGATTTCATGGCTAAACTCGCTTCATCTTTCTTTCGTAAGCATGCCAGCTCTGATTTTTTTACAATGGAAGTTGACATTTAAACTTTATGACTGATTAAATATATAAACACATTTTAAGCAAACGTACCATCATGCTCAGTATCAGACATGCTATCATTTTGATTTTCATCATTTACTTGGCATTTTTCATTTGGCGTCCCCAAATTGTCGAAAATGTTTGGCATGTCCAGACATTGTAGTTGCCGAGCTGAAGTGTTTATTATTGTTAGTTTATCAGTCCAGAGAATGAATAATATATGAAGATTTATTAATCAATAAATGAAACAAATCAAACCATCACATTGCATACAAAATGCCGTTTCGAAAGAAAAACGTTTCACTTACCTTTGAATGCTAATGCCAGTGTGGAATTTTGACTTTCTAAAGTAGGATTTTCAGCAACTTTCTTCATGTCTTTGGGTTTGTTAAACATATAAATTAAGGAGCAATTAGTATGCCTAATAGAACCGTGTATTTAACCGTAGTCCTTTTTTCATATTTTAACATAATTAGTCAACTTACCATTTGCATTTGCCTGATTGCTTCTAGACTGCGTTACTTTCTTCCCTGCTCTGGGACGTTTTATTGCAAGCTCTTTCTTTTCCAATATTGGGGCATAATGAGGTACTGAATTAGTAATGTGAGTCGGGGTTTGAGTTTTATCCCTTCTAGCAATAACTTGATCCACTATATTAACGTCAAAGGTATTAGATTTCCTACTCGTTAAACATTCGTCAGCCACTTTGCAGGAAGCTTGTGGAATAACTGGAATACTTAATGATGCTAGTTCGTTTTTATGATAAGATGTGTTTGCTTTGAGATGCGTTGTACCAGGTGGAAAGTATCCGATTATTTGAACTTCAGTGTCTGTTGCATCAGGTTTAGACGTAAACAATGTTGTACAAGAGTTGAATAAATCTTTGTTTGAATTGCTTTTGTTCATGATTCTCTGAAATGTCTCAAGAGTTGAGACACATGGCTTTAAATTCGGTGCCGATTGGAGAAGCTTTAGATGTGATTTTCCTCTTTTGTATCTCAACTTTGTGTTGCGAAAAGTTTCAGATGGAGGCTGAGACTCTTCTGAGGGCTTCGGTTTCGGAGGCCTTCCCCTTTTCTTGCCAGTAGCGGATGGCTTGAGGGGTACGGAAAACAATGGCTGGCCACCGGGAAGACTGACCAGCATCACGTTTTTCTTCTGACCTCGTCTGTTTTTACCTGTCACCTCATCGTTACTTTTTACTAAACCACCAAACGCTGGCTTCATTTCTTGCTGAGGAATTGGTTCATCTTTCTGACTACTTGAGTCAGTTTCATTCTCTATAGGTTTCGGTGGCGTCACAAGTGTTGATGTTGAAGCTACCCCTTCTGTTTCAGTGGGTTGTGAAATACGTAGATCTTTGTTTTTGCAAAGCGCAAAGGCACTTCTTCTTCTTTGACCACTCGATGATGGAATGATGCTTTGATGGGATGAAGGAAGCTGGTATGCATTTCCAGGATAAAGTTGATAGGGAATTGGGTTGATTTGTGCATAATTCATTGGAAAATTTCCATAGAATGGATTACCAGCATGATGCCGGTGTTGATAAGCGGATTTGCTGTTGTAATTGTTGTAACTGATTGTGGAAAACCCCATATTATGTGAACGATCATTGACGAAATAAGTAGAATTACCATAAGTGGAGAGCTCAGTAAATTTGCCATTTCTAAGGAGTGGGCGAGTTTGGGAGAGAAAGTGTGCATTTCCATTATGGTTACCAAAATTCCAATGCCCATAATATGATGAATATGCAGAAGTATTGTTCGTTGAGTGGAAGGGGTAGTAAGTTCCGATGTTTGCACTCCTACCAATAGTCGAATAACGCGAAGTTTGGATAGGCAAATTAGGAACGTAAATGTTTGCAGAGGGAGAACAATAGCCAGGATTCATGGTAATGTAGCTAGGAAATCGGATAGATGGAGCTTGCGATAGTGGATAGTGTATGATGTTTGTGCGGTTGAAGAAGAATGAAGGTTTATTCGTAACAACAGTACAGTTAATTTCGGTGGCAAACATTTCACAGAAACGATGTTTGGTGACAGGTGGCACGTCAAATTCTCAGAATTTTAACGAGCTCTGCATTGTCTTTTTGGATCGGTTCCATATTGCATCATCTTCGTCCTATTGGTGTTGTAGGTATATAACCTGTGGCTGTACATATGTTCCACTTTTATAGCTAGTGGTAATTCGTAAAGAAAATTTCCAAGTTTTACAAATCTAATTTTTTGAATCTGTTGTAAAAATGCATGTAGAGTCAAATGCTTTTAATTGGTCATTTTAAAACTTTCAGTTTCATAGGACAGGTGCAGGTTCCAGTTCTATGAAATGGTTCATATTTTGATGGTCATAGTCTTAATATCTTCAAATTTAAACATGTTTGCTTACTTACCTTTGTTGTTCTTCCGTTACGGTGAAAAGAGCACGAAACACTAAAATTTTCTTAATTGACCCAAAAAATTCTTTCAACTTTTCATTAAATTCACATAAAAATCTCCAACCCTTTTACTGCATGCTCCAAAAAATTTGAATATCTTAAACAAGAGACTCTAAACTGCCAACAACTTTACTCATTAAGCACAAAGTAGACAAAATAAAAATTTCACAACTGACAACTAGTGATGGAATGAAAACTTCTATAAAATATAAGCAATGTGCAGGTGTGATAAATGTATAAAAAAATACCAAGAATTTGCAATTCACCGCATTGTGTTGACTTCCAAAATTGCTAATTGTTCATTGTTGTTTTGTTTCGACTAAACTTAGACAAAAGAACTCTTCAGTTCATGGCAAACCGTGGAAAAAGTAAAATTTAGGTCATCTTAAGAGTTATGAAAGGTTTCCGAGGTCGTAAGTAGGTCTTATCAGTATTAGCAATGTTATTGCCAATTACAAGTTAGCCGGCGCAAGAATAGCTTTATAATTAAGATTTGATGCGTCAATGTTTGCATGAAGCAGCCAAAAATCCATTTCATAAAGTTAGTTTTTTACACGAGGCTAATGCGGATGTCTGTCTCTTTATTCACCGTATCCTTTTCCTCTTGTGGAATAATCTTTGATGTCATATAAGATGCATGGTCATATTTTATGCTTTCAATTGCTTTCATAATGCTTCAAATCAAGTTCTACTGATAGACGCAATAACATGATGGAGTATCGGTACATGAACAAATTAAAAAGTTAACATTCAAAAAATTAAAACAGCATCTCAACAAGGAATCTTCCACATTTAAACACATTTAAAGTTTATTTTGAATACATCTCTCATATATATGGTTATTATAATTAGGGTAACTCATGTTCATAATAATATTGAATATAATGATAACTATATAATATAATATATTCTAAGGTGGCGGCCATCAAAGGGTTACAACACGACGATAATAATATAGTTATTCTACTACAAACTATTAGGAATTTCAGATAGATTTATGGAGAAATTCAATATAGCGTTTGGATTGTTGCTAACGAGGATAATTTATAGAGAGGTGAGCAGTAAATTCGCTCAGGCGAAGTCAGTAGGAGTTAAACAGAAAACTGCTCAACGCTATACTCGAAATTTAACAACTTTTGTAACAAGATTAAATTTAATAATATATAATAAATCGCGCTTTTTAGATTAAATTTTGTTTCTCTTTTTGTCACATTGAAAAAATACATTTAGAGTCAGCAAAGTAAAAATATTTAGTCAACATTGTACGATTGTTTTATGTATAATATATATATATATATATATAGGACAGTTTTTTTTTTCAGATTCAGTCGAGGGAAGTTCATACAAACACATAGAATATCGAAATACCTGAAGTATAGATAGGTATAGATTTTTAGTGTGTTAAACAATTCGCTTTATGTGAACTTTACATAGATATATATCAAATTTTTAGATAATTTTACTATATTTTGATAAACAACAGTTTATAAATGTTGCAAATCAAATTTTATCTGCCTTTCGTAAGAAATTATTTGCACCATCTTGTTTGAGAGCTTTTTCACTTGTCTTGTCTATTTAACGTTTCAATATTTCCAGGTATATAAAGACGTACAGTAAAATTAACGCTAACAATTCAGATGATTCATAATTCCGATTATGCATAGATAATTTAGTCGATCGTGTGATCAAAAACGAGTAAAAAGCTATTTTAAAACTTTCATGCTTGACAAATATCCGTTTTGTATTCGTTTTAGACGAGAAAATCAATATAGAGTACAGGTAAATGTTCAATCTTGTAGACTGGAGTTAAGAATACATAGCTACACACTGAGTACGTACTGTTTTGAAAAATTGACCTTTTGGCATTGTTGGCAACACTGATATTGAAACAAGAGAAAAGAGTGACACAGAAAAAAATACACAGAGATAGAGTTGAAATAAAACAGTAAACGCAATAAAGCATTCATAAACCATGAAACTTGTTTGATGACACCATTAATATTAAAGTGGGAATAAAATAAAAGAACACAAAACCTCTACTTGTCTCATAAAACGGAGAAAAGTGCAAAAAACAATGTGAGCAGTAAAAAGTGTCATGTACAGTATGCAGTACACACCTCAAGTTGTCGATTTGCCTCGAAGAGCAACAAGACAGGGTAGTTAAAAATATCATTATGAATTTTTTCTGTGACATTCTGCAACGGCTTTAGTTGGGCGAACGGATCAACGCATTTTGTTGTGCAACTCGGAAACGTACTTCCTTTATGTCCTACTTAATAGGAAACTTTGTTTTATTCCCATTGGGAAGTTCGTGGAACAAAATGATATTATTTTTCAACTATATGCTCGTTTCCCATTTGGAGAAAGCCAAAACCCAGCCTTTGTGGTGTGTCCGTGCATACTGTGTGATGCTTTCTCCAGCTCACATAGTCTGGAGGAAAAAGTTCGCAAGAAACTCAAAGAACAGAAAAATCATGTATTTCGCAACTGTAAAATACATTCTTGCCGAATAACTACCTCTGTGGAAACTTCATAATATTGAGTAAAATACTACAACATAGCTAATTTGTGTACACCAACTTTTAATATAATGACAAGATAACATGTAACAGCAATCATATCAATTTATCTATATAGGTAATGTGATCGTATCATTTTCTGTCCCACATGATAGAATTAATACAGTACTAAGATTAAAAGTAACCGTGTGTAATTATATTTTAAACTAATATGAAATTCGGCATTCGACAACTGGCTAATGGGTTTATGCAACTTGCAAAAAAGGCTGAACATTAACTAGCTATAAATAAGCTATTTGTCAGCCTTTTATGTGGACTTAAAACTATTATTACTATTATACGGATATATATACCTAATCTTGAAAACAATATAATAGCTATACTGATGATTCAACAACAAATGTGCAACTGATTATGCAGAGTAAGATTATAACTACAATTAAGTTTGCTTTGGTATTTTTCTTTAATAATAGTTTTACGCTTAGCTTTACCTTGTGTGTGTTGGAGTAATATTGTAACCATTTATGCATATAATACGCAAGATCTTCCCTGTTTACCACGGAGAAAGTTTTTTTTTCTCTCCCTAAAAGCTTTCGTCTCTGTATTACTAGTATTGACTACAACTACAAACGAAACAAATGTTTAGATTCCTGATGGGATAATGCTGTTGTAGCAATCAATCCTTCTCTCTTGTTAGCATCTCAAGACAATTTATTGAAAACTGTCAAACTTTTGGCTTCATCGTATCAACGAAAATAAACAGGTATTTATACCCACACTAATTATTTTGTTTGTGGAGTTTGCACACAGATCTACTAGTACATGCAGAACATAATATTTTTAAGAACTAAAGTTTCTATTTTTTCTGACTAGAAAAATGACATAACACATTTTGGTATATCGTATAATAAAATTCTTAATATTTCTGTTAAACTTAACATTTAACCTAGCTTTTGAATAAACTAGTCCTACGTAATTGTACGTATCTCTTGTTTAGTTTAGTTATGTTTTTTTAGTTTATATACCTCTGTGTCTGTTTACGGTGTTTTAATTAGTTTGGTTATTTCCCTAATATACACATAACTTTTTGATTAATTTGTGGTAAGCATAAAACTGAATAAAGCATTTTTTGCGATTACTTAAAAGTAATTTTGTAATAATTAGCAATGATACAAACAATATACTAAAATGTACGACTACCCGACAAACAAAAGGATAGGAGCTGGAGCTACGTTAACTAATTATACTAAAGGCATTATATGATAATGAATAATAATAGTATATAATATTTTTTGTTGAAATATAATAAAAATGAATGTTAAACTAATGGTATGTTGGTATTGTAAGGTGATTTCCTATTTCATTATAATAACAATAAACATCTATACTATCAAATACTTAATAATAATAGCTTTGGATATTGGATTGAACAAGTTGTAGTAATTGTGATTCATTCGTAGCAGGAATGAAATGTAATACATAATATACGTTATGTGTATGTATATACTGTGCAAATCTTACTATGAATTGAAAACATAGACACTACTACCAGTAATTCTGCAGAAGGTATAAAGACGAAAATACTTTCACTACGTTCTCCATATTTTCAATTTTTAACTCTTCCAGTGCTTTGTTGACGGATGTTTGTGAAAACTCCCCATGATGATTGGAATCAGCGATTCTTCCTAAACAGACGGTATGCGATGCTTTCTCTCCTTTCCTTTTTACTTAACATTATACTACTTTTCGTATCAAACTGTGCAAGTCGGTAGAAACCCCAAAACGAATAAACCCTTTTGGTGGTGGTAAGTCATACTTTACACTATCGACCCTTCAGATCCGTACTCTTTAAGAAGTGATCTCAGTCGCATGATTTCCTTTGATGCATTGGACAGGTCAGATTGTAGCTGCAGCTCTCTCTCCTTCAACTTCTTAATCTCCCTTTGACATGTCTATTGGAATCAGAAGAAAAACAACGAAGAAAACGAATTACAATGTGAACTTTTACATTTAACATTTTCTCTCAATTCCTTTTGATGCACATAAATAAAATATAACCATAAAAGAGTGGATTGTTTTTCGGGTGGGTGGATGTTCAATAAGATGAAAAGTTGATCTGAAGACTTACCACATTTTGTCGTAGCAAATCCAGCTTATCTTGCTTTAGTTTATTGATTTCATCTTTAAGATTGTCCTTCGCACGTGCATTTGATTCGTCTTCTAAACAAAGCGAGCATGATCGCTTGTTTGGAGTTCCTGCAGAAGACATAGACTCGAGCCCGGTGTCAGAGTCCTCATTGGAACTTTTGAAGGGCTTCCCGCAAATACTCTTGTGGTGGAAATGGTGGTGGTGGGAGGTAGCAGAGCCTTCTAATTCTTCGCTGTTTAGCGAGGAGTCGTCGCTCTCAGAGATACGAATGCTATAAGTTCAATCAAGAAAATATTTTAGTATGCTGATTTTACATTCACAAAAAAGCTTATTTATGAGCATTTACATCTCCTATGCATAATACGCATTTATACGGACTTTTATGCTTGTAAAACCCATACAATGATTCTACTTCGTAGAAATTCGTTCATGTCTTGGATGTTATGAACATGAAAGACAGATAATCTTCCAGCATCATGTCAACATATTGTTATTTCCAGAATCATTCTTGGCAAATGCTTCAGACACTTTTCATATGCGACGCGATGACACGATAGTATTCTACTTTACTACCTGTATGCTGGAATTTTAAATTTACTTTTAACGCACTACGCTGATTGTATAAAATACGTATAAAGTCAAACAGAGGAAAATGAAATACAATCCTTTTCTGACTGGCATATTCTATACAATACACGGGAGCTACATTTTAGCTTCGTGTCATCTTATTGTTAGTTCAAAAGAAAACAAATAGGTTTTGCCTCATTGTTGTGTGTATTTTTATTTTTAAATCTTTGAAAAGTAAATTCATTCCTGATCTTCATTTTTTCGGAAAGATTTCATCAATCATTGTCAGACATGCTTATTATGAACTGTCCCGTCACATTTTTAGGCTCCGACTGACCATGATCCTGCACCATTCGCTTTGAAAATCAAATCATTTCTGCTTTCAGCTCGGGAACAGAAGCATGTAAACAAAGTGATGATGATAAATGTTGAAGCATGTATCTAAAGTTGCCAAGTTGCTTCGTTCCATATCAAACTCACATCAACCGCAAGAGTTTGGCTTTAATAGTTTGTAGTTTGAACATGAATGTGGCAATTTAAGGATGATTTTATGACTGCATTTCAAACTTCAATGAGATTGGATGCTCGCTAAATCTTCGTTTTCAGGGCAATGACTTTTCAAGGTTAGCACGGGCGTTCCTTACTACCCTTCACTAACAAGCGTTCGTAAAAAGATGAGCGAGTGAAAGTTTGAAGGAATATTTTGCACTGCTATGGCTGCCCCTACCTTAGTCACATCTGAGATTAAAGATTAACTGCGATTTTGTTTTTCAAGGGAAACATGGCATCGGTTAACGGTATTCGTTAAACGAAAAAATGCCACTAAAACGTATAAAAGTGCATTTACCATCTTGCAAATGGCGAATAAATAGACATTTTAAGCAGCTTACCTTCCGGAGCAATGTGGTGGAGTGTCTGGACTCGAAGTCGGGCTGGGAGGTCGTTTCAAGGGGCCACTGACAGATGATATTACCGTGGTGTCTCCATTACGATAGCTCTGCAATTTCACACAAGAACATGAACATGTAGGATTGGCAGTAGTGAGAATAAAAGGTTTTTGTGATGTGCCATTATGTGAACAGACTGTTGGCGTGATAATCTGCTTTATATTGCAGCATCGTAAAGTGTAGGATATCAGATGAAGCGTTAAGTACATACCTGAACAGTTGAAGAGCTACTGCTTCCATCGACGACCGGTGAACCGCTTACACTGCTGTGATGACTGTGTCTGAATTTCATCGAACTATTGTTGCTATTGCAAGCGCTGGAAGTAGAACCATTTGTTGAGTGACCATTTAATCCGACTACGGTCGTACCACCAAAAAGCCCATTAGACCCTGACGTCCCATTATGATGATGTAGTCCATGACCATTCGTAAGTATCGTGGATGCTGCTGGCGTGGAGGAAGAGGATGTTGTCTGGTTAAGTGAACTAGAGTCTGAAGATGCAGCTTTCGTCGTGCTGGATGATGAAGAGCTCTTTGCAGAGCTTAGAGCCTTCCTGACAGTTTCCATAAACCTGCTCCCTGCACTGCTAGAATTGCCATTAGAGGTCCCACTCGATCCGCAATCCATGCCAGCGAACACTGAACCAAGAAAGTCTGCAGATTTTCGCCTCACTTCATCCACCAGAGAACTCAACAGTGATGCTCGGGTTCTCATCTAAATTGAAATGGATAAAAATAGAAAATTCGCTTGTTGAGTTGTTTGCCTTAAGATCTTTGGAATGCAGATACAAGTGAGGCTTGATCCAGCTTCTCAAGAATGTGTCACATCACCATTATGGTTCTGCTAAGTACAGTCTATGTATCTTTTTAAATGGAACTTCTTAGCTTTTCCCGATATATCGAGAATAATGATCATAATCATTAAAACCTACCTCCAATTTGGAAAATTTGTCTGCCTTATAACAAGCCGTTTCCGCGTTGATCAATTTGGTAAGAAGGAATTCGCGGAATTCTGGACCCGGTGAAAAGATGGGTGGGTTTGGCAAAGGAGGTCCAAAAAATGGAACATCATCTCGTGCCGTAACATTTACCTTGTACCTTTTGGAAAAGAAAGCGACATTGAATATTTATACTCATTCGTTTCTGTTTTTGCATTGTCGTCATGTTTTGATATCTTTCGGAAACTGAACACATCATTAGAGACAGAAATTATCATTAGCCTTGAGGTAACTATTTATACCTTAAGGGGTCAATGTCATTATTTTTTCGTTCTTACTTTGTATCAGGACCATCTGGATCTATAACTTCCACGCAAATGAAAGCATGAAGGAAGTGGGATGCTATCATATCCGGAGAGAAGGGAGTATTCTCCTCTTGAAAAATCACAGCAACAATATCGTTCCCTAAAAGATCAAACACATCATAAATATTATAGACAAACGCTTATGCGTAGATGGTGACTACATACATCCGATTATACACGTGCCACCCAATTTATGTTGCACGCATTTTTTACATGTTCGCCAACATTTACCCTCGCAGCGGAATGTATGTCAGTCAGCAGCAGTATTATCTGGCCATTATAATAAAAATAATAATCCATTGCTTACCAATATGTCTTTTCCTCTGCAACTGCTGGGGATCCGACTCCATAAAAGGTAGAAGATGCGAGACGTGAAACATGATTTCACGATTTTGGAATACATAGTATACTGACTCTTCTCCTGTCTGCCCGTGTAACGTGTCAAGACCACCCCGGTATCTACAACGAATCAAAGTAGAGGTATGCGTGTTAAAAATAATGATCATCAGTATAACATTCAACATTGAAGGAAGTCGCATTTACCCTTACAAAAATGTTCTTTAAACAAAAAGTTCGAGTTCCTCAAAAAATATTTATACCTCAGTAATAATGGAGGAAACTTACCCTTCATGACCACGAAGTCTAATTCTGTCACCCAAAATTTCGAGGAATGTATCTAATGATTCCGAGCTTCTGTTGCTGAACAACTCCTCCTCAGTGGTTTGGCCTTCTTTTTGAAGAACAACACCGAATTTGTACGTGGAAACGAGGACGTGCTCGTCGTAAGCGACTATGAGATCGGACGCTTTTGGGAATACCACCGGACTGAATTTCTCTGTTGTTACATCTTCGTTTAGCAACTGAAAACCAGAAAAAATAATCATTTTACCTTTCAAGCACGTACTAAATCCGCGATAATGTTTCTTTGAAAGTGTTAATTAGTGCCAAAACTCATGTTATAAGAAATGATTTAATGGACGATTATGTTACTGGTTCCATGTAGATCTTTGAGGCTGCTGTTCTGTGCGGCAAATATAATAATGAGTGATGAAGGGGATACTTGGGTTCTTTGTGATTTGAAACAACAGGTAGGAATGAATAGAAAGACATTTCATGTTCGCAACTCAACTGCTGCCCATTTCTCGGTGAACAATGTGACGCTGCGAGTCCTGTGCTATACATATATAAAGCGCAAACTATAAACAGTATAGTGTCAGTTTCAAAGCTCAGATTCTGTCTACGTATGAGAAGGCGCTTTCTCGATTCCCCACAAAATTTTAGTATGCATGGCACGATGAAGCATTTAACCTCATGTCAAGCCCAAAAGGTCACCTTTTTCTCTTTCCACATGTTCAGCGGTTACATTCCATAATCTCTGACATGAAAAGCAGCAGAAAAGGGTTGATCCTAAGCTATCATTTATTGTAAAAACAACAGCCATTAGCCATTACATCTCTCCTTTCCTTCATCATCAACTACATCAACATAGCCATTATCATGATATTATACCTGTGATAGGTGATCTTGTATTCAAGATTATCTGTGGCGACTTTGTAAGCATTATGCCTTTATGTTGAACCTGAACAGAATCGAATTGTACAATGTGGTGTGGTAAAATAGGAAAACTTGGTTGCTGCACTGGGTTGATATAATAATTTCTCAGAATATGATACATAAGATATCTAACTATCCAACATTAAACGTCACATATTTGTAAATATTATGGGAGCACATCAAGCCCATAATGCTGGTATAATGAAAGGCTGCTTTGAGACACGGTTCATCTCGCTAACTTTGTGTTTGACTGCAAGATAAAATCGTGTTTTATTGTAGCCTCTTCCACCTTTTCAAATTCATGTTTTGGATACAATACTGCAGCAGCGCACAGTGACGGTTGGTTATTCATGCCAAGCGAACACCGTGAAGACCGTGAATGAATTGAAGCGCAATGTCTCAGCTTCGTACCTAGATTTTCTACACGAAAATGTGCTATTTTACTTTTACCTTGAAATTATGTATACTCCGAGTCTATATTACTTAAGCTAGAAAAACGAGTACACGATTGTAACACTATATTTATTTGTAAGTAAAACTAATACGTAAACATGATATGGCACATGGCCTCACGGAGATTTTTGTAATAAATAGTTTGCAAGCAAAGGAGGCTTCATTGTTGGGACCTGTAACTGATACGCCTGTTTACTTTTCTTGGATTATTTGCAAACCACTATTTGTGACTGTTACGCGAATATCGTTCACGGGTAGTAGCAGGCATTGTTACAGAGCAAACACTTTTATAACGCTAGTACTTTTGGATGGAAATCATTTCAAATGCTAACTTCCTTTCGTTGTCGTCGCCATTCCATTATATCTTGTGCATTTTCAACGATAACGCAGAGGTCTTCTTAATCCCAAGAGGATCATTTTAACCCTGCGAATATTACATCATCTTCGTTTTCACAACATGTAATTGTACAATTTCAATGAAGGTTTAAATTACTGGACATCCCTTAAGTACCAAAAGGACGAAAGCAAAGTACCACTTTTTACTTATTAAATGGTAAAAAGGCTTGGTTATATAACCATTGTCTTTTCATGTTCGTAAATGCTATTTATTCTGAGACTCACAAATTATAGCAACGTATCCATAATATTCCAGTGGGTCCCATATCAGAACAAATTGCTTCACGGTACTGCACAATCAAATCGTAAACTTTATACCTATACCCCGTCATCCGTGCTATCATTGTTTCACGTTATTGATCATTAAAAGCAAGGTTTATGTAAGCGTCACTGTGTAGTAGAGTTAACCTTAAAACACACCACCGTAAAACAAAAGGCACGCATGTAAGCTCACGCTTGATCTTCTACAGGCTTCTAAAATCTACCACAAGTAACCGTTGAATACTCGAATTTAAGAAAAAAATATTTAAACAGTGGGCGTGTATTTTTCATTTTTTATTGCACGTGGGAAGCTCCTCACCGTCAAATTTTTAAAGCATATTTCATTTCGAGGGAGACACAAATAAGTGTTGTTTTTACGTGATCCGTCCAGCAGATATAATCTGAAGATGCAATGTTTAAAGTGTGTACTTGTATAATATTATGCGAAGCTATAACATATCTCTCTGTCTCCTTTACAGTTTATGTGAAGTTTTCTATAAATAGTAGCATTTTGAAGAGTTATAAATGTAATTTCTAACCCCATTACCTGGATATTCTTCTCCACATCTACAATTTTTTTTAAACTCGGTATACTTTCATATACTGGAATCTGAAGACAGGGTGAATGTTCTTACAAGTGTAGTTGAAAAAGAGTCTGGATAATTTTTGAAAGTTTGCTTACTGAAGCGAATTACACGTACACGAACAACGAGTCGTTTTGAAAAAAATATAAACATAAATATACACAAAGGCTCTCATTAGCTTATTAGATGATGCTGGTATTTGTTGGTGGATGATAATAAGTTGCTCCACTATTATCATCATGTCTTGCAATGCAACATGATTGTTTTTAAAGGTACAAGTGCAACAACCCTAAACCCGTATCCCATGAACAATCTTTTTAATTATAAGTGAACATGAACCCAACAACAACAATGGACAACATACACTATAATATCAACGAAAGATCCACATTTTAATGATAAAAATGTATACGAATTTATCCGTCCATATAGCGCGCTTCCGAAACATTATGCTATGGTCATCGTATTAACAAACATTGTGTTTAGCTTTAAAACTCGCATGTCTCATGATATCTGTTGTGAATGACTTGACGGGAAGACGGCTACGCCACATCATAATTTGAATATTGTAATAAATCAAGGGAAATGTTTATGTATTTTTTAAAAAAGTTTTTTATAAACTCAAAAACAAGGCAGTCTTCAGGTGCATTTAGTTAATGTATATTATCAATGGGCAATATAGTTGGAAAAATAGTATGCTTTTGACAAAATGCACGAAGAGACTGACGATGATGAACAAAATTAGGAGACCCATGCCTCCAGCAACAATCATAATCAAAAGTGATGATAATGATAGAACAATCGATGGTAATAATTCTCACATCTCGAGCAGTTTAATAACTGGCTATGGTGCTGTTGATGATGATGACTAGGATGATCAAAATGATCACGAAAGGAATAAGTTTCCTTTTTCTACAGGCAAGCTTACAGTCATAACAGTTATTACTGCATTGGATTCCCTGTAGGATAAATATTATTTTCAAGGGAATCAAGAAAAAAAGTTTTATTATGTAACGATATATATACTTTTGCACATGCAGCTAGCCGAGAGGGGTATGGATTGTTGATGATGGGGCATTAAAAGTTAGCGATGCGAGGACCAATTTGACGAAGATGTACGATCTGAAATCTCGAGTCGTAGAAAGAGTAAAATAAAACAAGGAAATCAGTATTATATAACCCCACGCGCATGCATAATGCATTTTATAGCCTCCTCCAGCTCAAAAGGGCCCACTCAACTTTTGTTCTCCTCTCGCTTGTTCGAATTTTAAAATGCGTTGAAGGCCTTTCTCATCTTCATGGTAAATCTCAAAAAAATGTAGGACAAGCGTATGAAGAAAAACAGCCTTTAAATGCGACTGCTTTTTATCTCCTCTTCTCCGATTTTTTTCAGCTTGATCCCTCATCCTCTTATATGCATGACTTTGCTGGGAGTAATTATGATAATCTGCTGGAGGCCAAAAATGAAGATTAATACGCATTCTGAAAAGGCTACTTTACATCTTCTAACTTCAACCTCACGAATTTTGTGATGATATTGTGAGCATAGAAAATATAAGCTTTCACTCGGTTACAGGCATGCATTCATAATTTAGGCACTCAAAACACCACATTATTACAATTGTGGATTAACAGCTTTGTTCTGTAGTGCAATGAATGTAACAACTATAGTGCATATTATACATATTTATACCGGTTATGTCTGAACTGAACTTAGCAGCAGCAATTTCTTGCAGGATTATATATTCCTCCTTTCTAAAAATTATATGGGTATGCTCATTTAAAATACGCACCGCGTTTCGTATATGATGAGAATTGTTCTATGAAATAATAAGTAAGAATTCTGTCTATTTTTAATGTACATTCGGATTTAAAACATATTTTTATACTGAAACATAAAATACATTTGTACCAGAGCAAACTGAAACGACCGGATTCCACAATAAGTACTTTCCATATAAGCTGGAATCCTGAACTTTCAGAATTACCGATGGTGATGCTATTTGGAGCAAAATATTATATTAAGGAGATTTCTGTTAATGCAATGAAGTGTGATTTTAAATTTTCCTTTGAATGAATACTCAGTGAGGCAATCCAGTGTGACTTAGTTGATGCTTAACAGGTGAATCTGAAAAGAATTACATAAACACTCAATGTATACTGTATACAAGTGTGTTCCCTCTTTAATTCGGATCAGTCCCTTTAAAAACATTCACGAGTGAAATCGGCGGCGAAGGTTTTGATCATTTCCAATTAGTGGCAACCGATCCAGAGAACGGCAGGGTACAAGCAAAGGTCATGTAATTGATGGGAGTTTAGGGAAGGCGATTGTGTACATTTGATCTGCTGCATTAGCTTCTATCCCTTTGTTGAAATGTTTCCGATCCGAGAACCAGAATACAAATCCCTTCATCATTCTTTTAATGTTGTTGCTTTTATCTAGATAATCTTGTAGGAAGATATATGTATAAGAATCAATATATGAATGCGTACTCTCTGGATACAATATATGGCTATTATTATGACTGGAAATTCTGATTATGCGAAAGCATGCCTTCAACTACTTACAATAGACATTTTTTATCCATAAAATATTCACGAGCAATAAAAATTGATACAAAATGTCATAATACATCATCATATTTGGGGAAAGGAGATGTAGAAAGGATTCAAATATCCAACAACGCGAGTGTGAGCGCATCAACTTCGATTGTTGACGCCGATCATCAGTCGCCGTCCGTCAGTCAAAAGTATACATGCTATACTGCTTGAAAAGAGAGAAAGATTTGGAAAACAATCTATATATAGCATGAAATACGGATTTGCTTCCTATTTTATTCTCTTGTACCTGTTGCAGCTTCTTCTTTTGTTTTTGAACTATTATTAGTGTGGCATATTCGGGATACATAGAGCTCCGCCCATCGACTCCAGTCTGCCTGGGTGGCCTTCTAGCATTCAAGCTTACTTTACTTGTCTTCTCATATTTTTTTTAGGATTGAGGAGTAACACTACAATTTTAAACAAAAAGATGCAACTCTCCAAGTAGGTTTGTAGGGGTAACAGTAAGCTTTTCTGTAATCCTATTTTGATTTTATTGAAACAATGATGCTAAAAGACCATGTAAATCTAGAATAGCATCGTTCTTGGTGCATGATATTTAAATTATACCAAAATTTGTTAAATCAAGAGTGCATTATTTTTTGTATTACCATGATGGATTTATAAAACAGGTATTATCCCCGGATTATCAATGCCCGCAGTGCTAAAATTTATTTCTGGTGTGGCGTGCCTGTGCACCGCGCACGACTGATAACGCAACAACAATAATGGGTAATCAATTTTGTGTGTAATCAAGATCAAATATAATGTAATTAGGTTTTATGCTTGAAATTAAATTGAAATGGCTTATCAAAGTTCCAATTTAAAAGTGAAG
The DNA here is from genome assembly GCA_034700605.1 of Willowsia nigromaculata. Lineage (NCBI taxonomy): Eukaryota > Metazoa > Arthropoda > Collembola > Entomobryomorpha > Entomobryidae > Willowsia > Willowsia nigromaculata. Next base: position 25,748 of record JAQIXX010000940.1, read on the forward strand.
GTATAAGTAGAATCATAGTTTTCATTTGTTATAATAAAGTGTTTTTGTAGGGCTAAGTGCTAATACATAAGTACACGATCATTATTTTTGCTTTTCCTAAAGTGCAGATTTTAAAATTCATACTAAATATATAACTAATAGCTACCTGCCACTCGCTGCTTTCAAAGAAGTAAAACGTTTCAAAAATACAAATGTACTTTAGAGGGAGCATGCACTTTCCTGTGGAGTAAAATAATCAAAATAATAGCAAACCACAAGAAGTTGACGGCTGCTTTTATTGTTCCCACAGTTGATGGAATTTGGTTCCCACCATTGCGTGTAAAGCAAAACAAAAGAAAGAAGGGAGGCAGACAAAGTTTTACTTCATCACTTCACCACTATAATCTATTATTTTGATTTCTTTTGGTGGTACATTCATTATTATATGTATTTCGATCCCAACCCTAAAAACTTAACACTAAAACAGCCCACAGCTTCTTTAGTCAGCGACCAAACAAAACAAAGCTCTTGACTTTTGCTTCCAGAGACGTTGACAGACGAGAAAGAGATGTAGCTGTAATAATATGCCATTTTCTATTGTAGCACATACAACTCGTTTGAGCTTGAAAACCGAATCTTCAGAAAAAATATAATTTCCCATAGTCTGATAGTAAGGACCAATAGAATCGTGCATGAAAACCACTGGATTGTCTTTGTCTCTAGTAGCTAAAATGAAGATTTATACATTCATGCAATTGATATAACTACTACACACGATATGTACCACGCAGGGATAAGTTTTTGACCGTGAGGGATCATTGCTTTGTGTATAAACACAGATGGATCAGAGAATGTCGACAACGTGGGAATTAACATTGAATTGAAAGCATCTTTCATTTCCTGTAGTTAACTGTCTGTCTGAATGGTTACAATAAAAGTCATCGGATTCATCACCCCTATGTACTGCTGCACATAAGAGTAATTTATGTAATAAGCTAGATAACTACAGAGTGACAATTTGCAGTGATGACTTTAGCTGTATCTGATCATATATGCCTTTCACACAGATGCAAATCTTAAACCAATTTCTAAGTAGAAATGCATCACGTGAAATGTATTTTGGCAATCAAAGGAGTTACTTCGTTGTTGTCCGTGAGTTCACACGATGTCTCATGTCGTAAGCAGCAGGAAGTTGCTGTTATAGTTTAAGCAAATTGTATGCTTGCCTTTAACAAAACCCTGGGGCATGCTTTCTTTAGAGGCAACTCCTCAGAAGCCACTGCAGGTGACAATATACAGAGAGACGCGAAAGGACATGTTTGAATCTATCCCGGTGACAATTTTGCGGAGAGTGCAAAGCCCTCTTATTGAATTAATGGTGTGGCTTTCGTATTGTATTTTGTAATGTCCCATCACACAATTCACACACAAGTGCGAGTACTTTTATATCTGAGTTTTGTTATGATTACTCATTCAAACCCTGGTTTTTTACATGTAATGAAATTCAACGATTATAGGTATATGCATTTTGAGTCGACTCAAAAGCATAGGGCTGACTTAAATTATTGAATGCCACAATTAAGCTATAGTCACATTTCATTTAATGTTTTCAAACTTCGCTTGACCTCAGTAATAATTTAAAGTTTTACCAAAGTATATGTTGTAATGATCAAACACATTGATTTCTTCATTATTTGGCTAAGCAGTTAAACATGTATTTTTGGTTTATGAACGAAGCAAATACCCCCATTAGGATAGCTATTCGATAAAATGTATTCGACCATATTGCATTTTAATAACATCTATGTTAAATGAAGATTTTACAGCCTTATCATCACGCATTACAATAACCCACAAGAACAAACAAGACTTCATGACTTTGCGAAACCATTTCGGCTGAATTAAATGTATCCAGTAACATGATCGTGAAATATATCAAGTCTTTATATAGTTGTGTAAAAAAATAACACTGACCTTTGCCATGCGAGCTGGGCATGGAACATTGTCTCTGCTTCCATTACTTTGAGGACCACTGCTGACTCCACTGGTGACATTTGAGAGACATGACACTGGCACGAGTTCATGTGATGTACCAATTCTCAGTCTCAAGATTAATCTCCAATGCTCGTGACCCGCAACCGTTTCTGATTTCACAGAGAGAAGAATGGGGCCAAGCTTGTCATCTGTGGCCAAAAAGTTGTAGTGTTCCTGAAAAACAAAAAAATACACAACATAAGTTGATGATATTCTTAACTGACAAAATTACGAGTATCTGCCTTAGTTGTTTTAATAATGTTTTATGATTCGAAATTATCTTTATAATTTAAAGAAGTGAGCCAATACTATTTTGAATTTTCCATTTATAGAATGGAGTGCTAAAACATGGATGATATCAGGCATTAAATGCGTGGAACGAATTAATAAAAGTTTCTCCCATCACGACTTTTTAAAATCGCTAGTCCACGATGGACCAACGATGGTGCTAATCGTCTATTCTCACTACATACTTTTTACCACAGCATTATAAAACTGTCGTGAAAACAATTATTGCTCATGCTATCGAATTTTGATAAACTGAATCATTAGGTTTATCCTACGCTCATTCTGTTGCAAAAAGTGTATGATTGGTATTTAAGATCGTGAGATGATATTTTAAATGTTCCTGTCGCATCATATAAGCTTCATTGTTTTCTTTCAAATATCGTGATGTAAACTTAGGAAACCATGCATGATGCATCAATAAATCCATACGTATTCAACAAAGACAATGCTTTAAATTCCCGTTATAACCAAACTGATTGATTTCTTCCACACTAACCTACATCCCACCCAACGGGGGTTTTGCGAGTTTTCAGCCGCATATGTATTCATGTGCTCATTTTCTTTACTAAATGCTGATGTGTTGATGGAAAATGTTTCACCTCTCTCATTCACGATGGGGTTCTGATATTGTCTATTCTTTTTAAGCATAATATACATTTTACTGGTACCTCATATTTGTTAACAATTTAACCCACATGTATGTCTGAGCTTGAGACGATAACCCAACTAGGCATATGACTAGCGCAGAGAAAACATCCTCAGGAGAGAACTATTGAATAAGAAAATAAATTGCTATTGTTGATGCTTTTGCCGTGATAAAAATATATTTGCCCATTGTGTACGCTCAACAATCACCACCAAAAATATTTAATTCAATGTAATTTTCCCTTCGATTAATGTAACACGTATCATATTCACGCATATTATGCAGACAAAGTATTATTCATAAGTTTTCCATTCGTATTTTACACGTACGTGATAATGAACGTTCAATTAGAAGCAACCATCTATAATAGCAATTAAATTGATCACGGATTTTTATAGAGGAATATTTTTATGTTTCGGAATAAACGCACGGGTTTGTAATGAGAATCTGTTTGGTACATGATATTTATAGACTGGATATGTATAATTTACGTCTGTAATTAAGTTTATTGGCAGGTATACAGCATTATAAAAAGTTGATCCCACCTTCCCTCAAGAAAAAATATCATCTGATTAAACGCAATTAGTGATTATCATGTTTCTAGAGTCATAAACACGAAAATGAAAGATGTTCGCTCGGCGACGTCATCATCACTAATGACCTCTCTTTCTTTGAGTACAAGGTGTGCTGTAATTTACTTACAGGTTATCAAGTAAAATATTATGTACTACAGTGTGCTTACCTACCACAGCTCATTTATCAGTTCGAATTCAATCTTTTTACTCTAAAGCAAAGTTTGAAGTTTGATCTTTCCTACATATTATACATATGTATCTATGTAGTGTCTAGTGTTTTTACAGTTTTTTCTTTTATGAAATATCTAGGTGAGATGAAAATCTAAAGTCCTGAACAGAATCCTTAATTTTTAATCTTGTAAATGACCACCCGGAAAACTTTCGAAAGGAAAACAAACATTTGATGAACGTGTGACTGGCTTCCATCATATTGAAAAAAAAGAAAATCAAAGTCTTCATTGCATAAGCCAGTTCAACCCTTTTTTCATGGAGTTTCTAGACAAACCAGTACAAAGGATAAATAAACAAGTTTCTGTGTATGATTTATATTTCCATTCAGATAACGTTTTGGCTTTAAAAAGTATGATGAATGGTCAGTGAAAGTGATTTAACGAAGTTTTTCTATATATACATAAATGCAAAGCATAATAAAGCAAAATGCTGCAGATTTATTAGAGTCTGATTGCTAACGTTTGATAAGAAACTTTGAGTCAGCCAAACTAAGAGGTAACAACCAATCAAAACTTTGCTGTAGTTTGGACCAGCAGTAAGAACGTGCTTTATTGATAATTGCTCTTCAAGTTTACAAAAAAACTTAGTCACTGGAGTGAGTAGACCATGGAGTGAGTCAGTTTCTAAGCTTTTCGTGGATAAACAAAGCGTCACGTGAGGGCTCCTCAATAGTAGTATGACTCATTGTTTATAGTATGAAGAAGATCGATGTATCAAGATGTAAAATCATCATCAGCAACTACCACTTCAACTCTTCACAGCAATCAGGAAAAATTGTGTGAAAGTCCGTGGATCTAATTTTTCGCTAGTAGACTAGCATTTGAAAAAGATTGTAAGCTAAGAAATGTTTCATTATTGATGACTAAACAACAGAGTCAAAAATAAAAGACCTTGCTACTTTTCGGGAACAATATTAAGATTTTAAATGTTTTTCAATGTTTTTGACCCGTATCCCGTGGGAGTAGGTCAACTCTCGATCATGAATACCTTTGCAAACAACATTTCTAGCTTTTAACCAGGTGTGTGGTTACTTCCCCTTCCTGCTTTAGCTTTAAACTGATTTTACCCTGTAGCTGTGTACTACCACCTTTAATATAAAACAATAATATTTCCCAAAACATATTCCTAGAAGGGTTTGCTGCTTTACCACTGCATACAATAATGACTCACCAGAAAGAGATTGTAGATAGTAGATACACACGCATAAAATATAGTACCTTTAGCCATTATGAATGTAGCACAGAATATGGAGAATCTCTACACATCACACATGGCTGAACAGACCAAATCAAATTACTTTGTTGTGATGATAGACCAAAAGCCTGAAGAAGATGAGCTGGTGGGTTAGGACTCATTTACAATTCACAAATTTAATTTACTGAAAACGCTTCGAGTATATAAAGACAGACACTATCCCTGTATTGATTTTTACATCTAAAAATCTTGGCTGGTGCTGCTTAGGGGCTTTAAAAGTAGTTTGAGCAAGTCAGTTTTTACGAACAAAAGTTCTAGGCTATCTGTCTTTTTCTATTTAGTGGGATGCGTTGTGATGATCACTGTTACATTGTATTTTCATCTTATCTTACAAAAAATCAGTTTCCGGAGGGAGATTTGCTGCAGAGTGTCACAATATTTCTTCATTTAAATTTTATGATCTTAGTTTTTCGTAAATACATATAGTAAACCATGTTAGCCCAGTCCCAACTGCACTTTTTAACTTAAAATACAGGTTGTGTATTATTAGAAAGAAAGGGACATCATACGCATCACATTTTGACAAGATTTTTAAAGCTTCCCCAGACCTACGTGTTCGTTCTCAAACGTTTTAAAAAGGGAAACTCATATTAGGTACTGGTTTGGTTGTTCTCTTCGAGCAGGTGCAGTTATACATAACGATACAACCGACGCTGTCATCCTAAAGCAGAGCAAAGGTAAGGAAACGAAGATGGTACCTTTCATGAATGTGGGAAATGGAAAACGAAGTAATTTTACCCTAACAATGAGTCATACGGAGGCACAAAAATATTGGTTAAAAACGGTCCCGGGCGACGCCCTGCACACAATAACATCACACGTCAACATAAAAGTATTATATACCAACTGCAAAGCTTCGAATTATACTGTCATATTGTATCAAGGAGATATATGATGATTTGGAATTTTCATACTGAAGATTTTAAAAGACTTCTTTCAAGAATTTTTTTTGTGTTTGACACAAGCATGAAGGAAAATGTAATCAAATTTATGTATATACCCTCCACAAACCCAATGAATTTTCATGTGAGCTCTTTCACCCTTGTCACATCCCTCACCCACATAATAAGAAACCGTCATGTTATGTGCAAGTACTTTAGTATGAAAGGTATACAACAATGAATCCTTTGGGGAGTAAAAAGGAGTTTTTTTATTATTGCATGACATAATGTAAAGTCTTGTCTGACTGGTGGATGAACGTCATTCTTACTGGTAAAGCAAGTAGGTCGTCCCCGAAATTTTATGTGGATGATGATAATGATGAGAAGTTTAACAGAAAAACATGAACATGTACTTTACTTTACCTCCGCACTAAACAATCTAAACCAATGTTCTAGGTAGATTTTCTTGGAAATGAAAGGTATATCGTAATGTAATCAATTACGTATAAGGCTATGTTTTGGGGAAAATTTTTTTTTTTAATAAGATGATGATGCATCAACGCTACAACTACAACACTTGAGAGAGTAGAATATGGAGTGCAAAATTTGAGCATGGCAAGTATGCTTCCATAATAAATGGATTACTATATTTCAACAATGAGAAGCACGTGCGTGTATATCCATTTTATCATAGTCACTACGTCTTCTGTCAAATCGTTTTATTAGATCATTAGTCACCAAGAAAAGAAATACAAAGTTAATATAAAATGGTAAACTGGAGTGTAGAAGTAGAATATTGCATAGTAGTAAAGAGTGCAATCAGAAAGTTATTAATTCTATATAGATATGATATAACAGTATTGTACTTTATAGGTACCATCATTCAAACACTGCAAGACAATTATAATTAATGTACATTTTGACAGATTAAGCAGCGGCATCCAAAAATAAAGATATTTTTATCTTGTTCTTCTACTGACTACCTGATTCCTGATACTGCATTATAAAAAACTCTATTGTTACAACTGAATACTTTACTACATCTTTATTGCGGCAGCTTTTTTGACTCGAGGCTTTAATATTTGCATTATATTTTCATCTTTCTCTGAACACAATCCTTCATTACAAATCATCAAAAGAAACAACATGCTTATGTGATGCCGAAAGGGATTTGAAGTTTTAAACTTCTCGGTCAGTAGTAATCAGACGCATAGATTTTTCAATTGATTGCATGAAGTAACACGTCCATAACGAAACTTAAAAAACGTAAGACCCGCCAAGAAATCCGAATTCCTAGATTACGCACTGAGTGAGCTTACGTAAAGCTATATTGTAAATACTATTTGGTATTTCATTTCATTACAGGAATTTGATCGTTTTGACATACACCACTTTTTAAACATTGCATGAACAAGGTATTTCAAGGCAGTATGGAAGCCAAAGGTCGTAGAATTGAGTTTTACAACAGTGTAAACTTTCAATTCTGTAGCTATAAACTATTGAGTGAAAGGTATTTGAATTGTCGAGACACTTTTCTCACATGATTTATAAAACTTTAAAATAAACGCCTCTTGGTGAGAAAATATAAATAATTAAATTACTGATCCTTGCTTTTAGTGCATTTGTTTTAATATAAAAATAAAACAACACCAGAACGTATATAGGCTTGACATGTATGGTTGTTTCAGTGCAAAAGTTTAGATCGCTGTCTCAAGAAAATTACACCCATCAACCTACTACCGATTGCGATTCAGTGGTTTTAAGTCCGTCCGTCCAAAGTAAACAAAACACCAACTTGCTCTTTAAATGAATATTTCCATTGCGGATGAAATGATGAAAGTTTCTAACATGTGTATTATATATGTCATGTCATGGCTCAGTCTCTACTGCTCCCTACCTACACCCTTGCATAGGTACCTAAATAAAGTCTTATTCGCATTCTTCAAAAGAACTGAACAGCTTTCAGACAGGATTTAGAAAAGTGATTTATTTCTTTGATTACGTCTGCCATTTCGATTAAAACTTCACTTTCTATCTTTACAGCAGGGGGAGAGGGAGTAATGGATTAATTACTGCTGAAATGATAATTTTTATCGCTTCAACAGTAAAATCACACCACGCACCATTCTCTTTTTATTTGCCTCACCCTCAACTTAATATTTAATCATGCCTATACTCATACGCACACATACTCATTCTCTTAACTGAAGTTTTAATACTTTATGCCGATTTACGTGCACGATTTTTCTTGTGTGTACGTCTTCTTCGATCAAAATATTATTACGCTCAGTAAAAACATTTGGTGGGGCTGGGGCCGATAACTTGTCTAAATTACCACTATACCTATAAAATGGAGCACGACTTTACAACAAAATTTACTCTTTATTCAGCACACACCACGCCATTAGCAGACAATTCAACGTACAGCCGTCAAAACTGTTTGCAGTTTCGCAAAAGTAGAAAGTACGCCGAAATGGGAAAAGGTCCATACAATTTTCCCACCGTTTCATTTATGTGTCTTTTTCATTTAACGAAGCATGCATACTATTATGACATAGCATGTAAGGTGTTTAACCATTTCTATGTATAGACGATTTGAGTGTGGTTTGATTCTTTTTATTATCAGTTTGTCCTAAAATTGTTCAAATAACAGAAACCTACAAAAACTTGCTTCAAACTTTCCTTTTGCCTTTTTGTTCATTTTCTACATAAATGTATGTGTGACTATGATTTGCATTTTGGGAAAACAAATTTCATTTAACCAAAAGGGCTAGATATTGGAGAAACCTTACAATGATAGCAATACGTACGTGCGTTACTACTATGTAGCATTATGTGGAAGGTGCACTTGGTGGTACCTATTTCTATATTCTCCATCCTTCCCAGCTTAAAAAGTCAACTATCAATGATTCTTTTTTGTTCTATGTACGTGCTGAACCAGATGCAAAGTGAAATTCAAACCCGACAATTGAAAAATGGAATCGAGTTTTTATTAACAGATTTTCTAGTGATATTGAAATATACATAGGTACTCATAAAATTTTATAGACAGAAAAACTGAAAATTGTTATTTATAAAATACTGAAAATTGAAACCAGAGAATTTTAACAGGTATCAGTTCACTAATACAATACCTGTGTTTAAGATTTATTCAGGTAAACAGATTTATTTTCTCACATGCGTCGCGTGGATGTAAAGTGCAGTACAACGACAATAACCTGGGACGTTTCGATGAATTTAAACATGCACAACAGAATGAATTGCATTACAGCATATATTTTGTACTTGATAGTTCAAGAATCTACAGTTAAATTATTACATCAGCTACTTTATAATGTAATATATTTCGTGATTTCATTAAAATGACATGCAAAATAAAAGTACACAGTTGTGCATAGTCATCATTGTTTTTATTATCATCTAAAATCCCATTTAGTTTTTGATGGCTTTTAAAACTAAAACAAAAAGATTTTGCAAGCACAAGCCCAAAAACAAAAATGGCTGCTCTTGCATATAGCTTTTCTCTCTTTTCATGAATGAAAATCGTAGTAATGTACAACTTTTTTCATAATAATAACAGGCTTGCTTTGTTTTGATGGTTTTAAATGTGCACGCTCATCTCTTTTTGCTGTTGACGTTTACTAGATCATGATGATGATGACCTTATATCATCATCAAATCATTTCATCTCACTTATTTGAGCAAAATTGGCTGGTGCAATAAAGAAAAAAGTGCTTAAAAAGTTGTTTTACAATAAACTTTACAAACGAATATCATTACCGTCATAATCAACTAACACTTGATTAGTAAACTTGATGGATGAATATGGTCAATTGGGAGACAAGTCGAAGAAGAAGCAATAACGGATGGACATACAAAATACTTACTGATGGGACGCTGGTTGTTTATTTAATGAGCGTTATTAAATAATATTATTATAAATTTTCGTTTTTCTACAGTACAAACAATGAATAGATGGCAACTGGCCCATTCACCGCTACTCATTCTTCTTTACCATACCTTTATCAAGGCAAACTGCAGCTGAAATAGCGGATGGCTTTTTACACACTGACAAGCTACCATTATTTACTAATGTGTGCTCTATGTTTTCGACTACTAAGACCATATCAGGTAGAAGATGTAATTAGAAACAGAAGGACAAAAGAGTTTGTGGATTACGATAACAAGAGTGAGACGAATGAGATGAATTCACCAGGCTCTTTGTTGTGACGAGTTTGTTACTAAAAGATGAAGTGATGAATGTCAATGTTCCCTTCACATATTTCATCATCATCCCATTTTAATTCTCCTCCTCAATCGCTCCATCACATCATTTGATAATTTTCCTATGCTTTTAAATGAAAATGTATGCACTGATTGCACATATGGTGTACTCAAAGAATAACCAATTCAGTTTTTACGATTGCTATTCAGTGATTTGTAACATTATTAACAAATAATAACATTCCCGTGAATGTGGTTATTATTATGGAACCAACTCATTAAAAAACTATTTAAGTGGCTAAACTATTATCATCATGATCATCCCATTTTCCAAAATCAGATTTCTTAATTACAAAACGCCAACGTACCCAACTTTTCCATTTATATGGCACGTGAAGAAAATTTATGTATGCCAACTAGGCAGCGAGAGAATACAAGGGTTCCCGAATTATTACAGAAAGATTAAATGAATAGAACAGAAGGGGATGTGGGCTGATAAGTGGAGAGTTCGTAATGCACAATATCAGAGTACATCAATAAAAGCAGCAATCATCACTTTCAGGAATGGTGCTCTGAGCCTTGGCAATAGGAAAAAATTGCAGGTTTTTCAAATGACCTTGTAACAAAATAAGTGCGTTAATGTAATTTTCTACAGTATCGCCTCCATATCTTTATCATCATCACATCACAAAAACATAAAAATGTTTTTAAAATTAGTTGCACACATTTATCCATCACGCTATAACATAGGCAGTCTGACATGCATTACTTGCTCAGATATTTATGTGCTCGTATGCGAAACAGTTTTCCCATGACAGATCTTAAATGTCCGAGAACTTTTAAAAAAGAATTTGCTATTATAGCATTTTCATTGCATGTTGATGATATAATAAGCTACTCAGTCACTCAAGAATTCATGCTCCTGCACCGCCCTTTTTGAGATGACAATAACCAAAACCTTGGTTGTTTAGAATACGTCATAATCACACTTAAAAAATTACATTGAAAGGGATGATTTTTTTAACCTGGTTGGATACTTTATTCTTTCCAAGTTTATCTTCAAAGGATAGCTTGCATGAAAAAATCTAAAGTGAATCATGATAAGTTGTCTCTGGCAGATATCCAACGCACATAAGATTTGATGCACATGACCAGTTGAGGAAGGGTGCATAAGGAAAAATGTAGATAGTTTTGCACGACTTTTTGCTCAAATCATGTATATAACTATGTAGACATATAGCCGCTGCGGTCAACAAGTATTTTCTCATTAAAATTGTTATGCAGAAAGACATTTTCAACTATCACGTATCACACTGAAACATAATGTTTTCACTGCAAGCATACTTTGATATACATAATACTGTGCAAGTGTATCCACAAGGACTCTAATATTCTACCCTTCTTCATTTTCTCTATGAAATGAAAAGAAAGTGGAGAAAAACTTTTGCTGTGTATCACTCTTATTGTTAGTTTCCCAACAACAATGTTGAAGGAGGCACACAAATTCCTGAAACTCATCAAAGCTGAACCAAAACGTAAAAAATTAAAGAAGCAACCGGATGTCTTTAATGATGAAAAAACAGTGAGTTTCCTGTCACTACCCTGAAAACAAAAGGAAGAGGCGGAGATTGTATCGGAGATTGGAGTAATAAGCTATATAACGTGTAACGCATATTAAAAGCTATTGTATTGTATGCATATTATTATGACCACCTCTTCTGGATAAGGCTGGTCTACCACCTTATTTAACATTATAATTTTATATTCACCTCATCCACCCACTCACAACAACAAAGAAGCCAATCCATGTTTTCATAGTCCTTCAAAAATTACCATAAAACCAAAATTGTGGGCAACATACGTATGAAAAATTAGGCACACCTGTACTTGCTTCACCTGTCCTGTAACATACGATGCACATGTTTTATGTGCAGTTCCATCCGCTGTGAATGATGTTGCATTTTCCAATAATGTTTTGAGCATTACCGGGAATTAAATTTTGAGCTTTTCAGAAACAAAGTAGGCGATAGAACGATGAGAATTCAAAAACGACATGATGACAGTGACGGTTCTAATAATTCGAATGGAAAACAGGATTTACCGGATGAGTCGGCTTGCTCTGATATGAATGCTGATGACCTGATGCCACTTGTGGAGGTAAACGTCTGCCTCGGTATTGTAGTTGGAAAAGATGACACAGCAGACTTTGTGGAACTGATGTATATAAATAAAACTACTGTGTACGTAGATATGCATTATGCATCAACCTAGGCTGTATAAATTTATCGGATAAGAAACAAATAAAGATAGCAGGTAAGTCCGCAGCAATGCGGCAGGCACCCGAACGTCTCGTCTTGGTAATCATAAAACGATTTCAATCTCATTACTCTTCTAAGATACAATCCCTTACAACAAAAAATCTATTATTAGTTCTTCGTTTTTACATCCTTCCCTTGCTTGCCATATGCCTGAACTTAATCATTAACTTCCTGGTTGGTTATTAGCTGTCAAACTATAAATCTAATTACAGTTAGTATAAAACATAGGTATCACTAATATTTATGCATGGATGCGGGAATAACTTCAAATTTTGCAGCGATCATTGATTTTTCTACTCTCTACTAGCAATCGCCATCTATGTAGGACACTACTTACCCAACCTTTGGTTGTAAAGAATGATGATTAGAACAAAAGATTTTTAGCTAGCCACCCGGAACCTTGAAACTTCAACTTTGTGAAGGACAAATACGTCTAAAAAATAGGAGTGAGTGTCTACAAAACTAGTAATTACAATATTGTTAGTAGGGTATAGTCATTCAGTATGTCATATGCTATAGCATCTCATCATCCTATCAGCAGCCAAAAACAACCTTGTTAAATTAAATGACTTGTTGGTTTTTGTTCATCAAATCCAGCTCCAAGAAACACATCAAATACACTTCGTTTGACGCACTTGGTAAAGGGAAACAAGGGAGTGCTAATTATGTTAACTTATCCGAGCGCTACTGTACATGAGCTTATATGTATGCTAATACGACTGACATTTTTGACAACCTTGTCCTCACTACTCTAATCTCTGCAAAAATTTTCCATAAATTTTACTTTTTCAAATGTTTGCAATTTCCCCCTTTCGCTCTGCGTCTGAATCGCACGACTTTTAGTTCTGCACAAACTTTTTTGTTCTGTCAAAGTAATGATCACATAACTTGTAATAAACTTGTCTTAATCAGGAGGTAGACACTACAGACACATTATCACATCAAAACACTTTAAAAGTGCAAAAATGTGAATTAATGGATCAGGACCAGTATACTAATAACCATACAAGCTCCGTAAATCAAATATATGTGAACAAATAAAATACTTAACAAAAGAGAGACATGCCTAAAAGGGTTGGGTGACCAATAAAGCAATATTAAAATTTTCGTGATGTGTTGGTGAGCCCGATGTTAAGCTTTGTACCACGAAAAACGTGCATAAAATCCCACTAACCGAGAAGAGCAACATTAGCAAAAAATCACACATCACGTTGTTGATGTGCAAAAAGCGTAAAATGTCACCGTTTTCGCACCCCTTCCCATCACCATTTTATCATTCTCAAAAAGAAATGAATAATTTACACAAACATTATCTGGCTAAAAGAACGGCTGTACCAACGTTAATGTTCTAAAATATACTTCATTCAATTCAATTGTTTGTGCGTTTTTCTCCGTCGTACTCGTTTTTGCTACGTCTCCTCCTGTTATTTCGTTAATTTTTCTGGCAGTGGACCATGAAATCACCAATTTGAAATACTGGCAGTGACAGTTGTGATGATGAACTGATGTATGTGCATATTTCTGCTGCTGCTAGCGATTTCAACTGAAATAATTAATGAATGTGCAGCATGCCACATGCATAGTTCAAGTCATCCTTTTGGATTCGCAACGTGAGTGCTCTTATCTCTGCTCATGTCGCTGACAATTCAAAGATTGCACATTGCACCAGAATGGCAAGCACAAGCAGTATTATAGGTATTTAGCCCATTATATTTTCCTTCTTACTCTAGATTGCTCTTCTACAAAATCAATTTTGATTATCATGTGTTCACTCGTGGAAGGCGAACCAAAAACATAGGTATGTATACATATACACGCTTATTTACTGCCAATCTAGTTTGCAACTTCGTGCATGAATACGTACTTTGTTTAATATTTGTGCTGATTTATTACACGAGTTAATATATTTCCTCCACAGAAAAGAAAGAGAACGTTCTATCTAACTTTCTCGAGCTTACAAGAAAATACAACCTTACATTTGGTTAGTTGGTATTTTTGCAGGATTAAAATCATGATGTTGAACTCGCTTATTAACAACCAACAACTACACTATAAATTCAGTTGCAAATTATTGCTTGATTTACAACTGAAAAAAGCAATTAATTTAAAGATGTATACATGAGATATAATTACCTTTGTCGAGTAAATGTATCTACTAACTCTACTTTACAATCTACTATGAATGCAAACTCAGATTACTAGTGGATTTATTAAGTCTATTCCTTTTACTTGTTCAAGCAAACTTTAATCTATTCATTACGTGTGAAAAATGAGAGTGGACGATCATTCCTTCGAAGTCATTTTCTGCTAAAGTCGTGATGAGGATGAAGTTGTTGACAAATCGCACCTGAACCAGTGCTAAAAACTAGCTCTCGTATGTGCTGATCACCAGAACATTACAAAAAGTAGCGATGTGCTGCTAGCGGATAGCTTTTGGTCAATCACTTTTAAGAAAACATTGACGACCAGTGAGTATCAATTCTTAACATTCGCCTATAATGGTACTAATCAAATAGTTGTAAAGTTATAGTTGTGTATAGTCAATAGTTATAAAAACCATCAATAAAAATAATTATTAATGGTTGATATGTCACTTGGCGGAAACTGAAAATCTTTTTGACTGTCTTATCTTGCCAATCTACAACCTACAAATATTCATTTTCAATTCTTTTTCATTAATATTTTGCGCAGCAAGTCGAATGTGTTCCCTTTGCATCTATTGATTTTTATGCTGCGGATGGACATTTCAAAAACTATGCCACGGAAAATACTTTTGACTGCTTTGACAGACACTAGGAAATTACACATGATATTTAAAAAACCTTACAATGAATCGAAAATTATCCCTGCCCTACAAATTCTCCCTTCATCCTTTTACATCCTTTCTTCCTGCTTTTCAATTACCTACTTATATAATACACATCAATAGGAAGCCTCAGAACTCAGAACATCATTGCTTGGTCTTTCATGAAGATGATCATCGTGATGATGGCAAGGAATCCTGTAATCAACCAATGTCTTCACTGATTTATTTCATTAAACTAATCAAGTGGACATCATAAATGGTAACTGCACATATCTACCAAAGTGCTGTGTTGCTTACGACTGTGTATAATTGAGGAATATGGGAATACGACAAGGTAAATAAAATGAAAAAACTGATGATGAAGATGATCAGGTCATGGTGATGAGGCGATAATCACTGGGTATAAGAATTAATGTTCTTGATGAATGTATCTAGTGAGTTGCAAAATGTTCAATGTTCCTTCCCCTCATTTATTCATCTTCTTCACTAATCCATCTATCATGTTGTTCTTAGTTAGTTTCTCATATCTTTTACTTTCCATCGCAGCGATAATACACTAATATCTTCTCACTTCTTCTTCTAGCATTAGAATGGATATTGACCTACAGACACAGAAACCAGCCATATGGCATCAGCAGCCAAATCCCATTATAAAGCCTTTACATATAATAAATAATAATGAATTAGAGAAATCCATCAGAAAAGAAGAGAGATGCTTGCTTCTCTGACTAATCCTAATAATCTTAAAAGTACTTTGTGGGCATCGCTGTGTGGTGTGCATTTTATTTTGGCTCATTGAAAAAGTACTTCTTGTCACTTGCAACAAGAAACTCTCATCAATATCAATAATCAAAGAAAGAGATTTTTCCTAGAACCATTTCCCTGTGCATTTTTCTTAATTAACTATTCAAATTTGTGTAGCTCTTGTAACTTCTTTTTAGTCAAAATATCACGCTGGCGAAAATTGTCTAAACCTTATGCTTTGAATTTAAAGGAGAACGGAAAAGTTTAGAGCTTCAAAGAAGTCTTTTAAGTAAGCTGTAGTTACTCTCTAGCGTATCATCTCTAGAAACGCTTACTGTGTATATGAGGTAACGATATAGTTGTTCATAGCTGGTGGTGTTGCGTCTTTGAATCTTGTAAGGTGGCATGTACCGTACCATGCTGTGTATTATCATTATGTACATACTATACGTATTCCACCACACACCACCACCTTCAAATAAAACATTCTTTGTGCGCTTCCCAAACAGCAAAATAAACAAACAAGTTGAGTTAGTGCATTACATTTCATTTTGTTGACGTGCCGAATGTATAAACAACGATTAATTCAATTACAGTACACAACAAACACCAGCAGGCCGCACACAGGGGCAAACTATTTGCGTCTGAGCTTCATTAAAGACGACCATATTCTGCACACACATTATCAGGAAAGCAAAGTTTTGCGCTTTCCTACTGTTTTCTTGTTTCAGAACATCTTGAATCACACTCTCATATCACATAAAAAGCTTCATTCCTCATGAAAAACTTTTGTTTGTGCAATTTTTAGCAAAGGGAAGAAGACCTCGGCCGTGCTCTTTTGTTGACAATGAAAGATTATGATTGAACAAATTTTGTAGGTGAAGTGCAAAAAAAGCATATTGTTGCTGCAGTTTCTCTCCCACCACACATCTACAAAAGCGTTTCTAACTTTTTACAAGACCTAGACACTACACAATGTACATTACTTTTTACACATATTTCATGCAAGCAACATATACATATAAAACTTGTTGAACGACTGAAGAGCATGAAATTAATATGGCCATCTAATATACGTAATTTGGAGGAGAGGCATTGACAATGAATGAAATAAAACAATTATACTATATTTAGTTAAGGCAGGGTTCATACTAAATAACAACACAAAGGTGAGTAACCTCATTCTATTCATTATGCACACAAGCGTTGGTAATGTTTAGAGACAGAGAAAATATGATTTTGCATAATTCTCATACTTCACCCAAACACTCTAAGCTTTGGGATGTATCCGAATCATGTCTAGACAAGTCATTTGAGACCATGTTGATGTTGCATATTTTGCATATTTTGGGTATAGCTGCATATTGCATATGCAAGCGCATATTTTTGAATTTTTTGGGAAAAA